>JAAAWM010011123.1:0-62955 GCA_036873465.1 Thinopyrum obtusiflorum
ATGGCTATGAATCTGAAACTGTTGTGGCACATCTTACTAAATTAAATGATATATCCACCCTGTTCACTAATGATGAGAAATCTCGCTATTATTATATCCTTAAAATATTTCCGTTCTCATTAAAGGGTGATGCTAAGATATGGTTTAATTCTCTTGATCCTAGTTGTGTGCGTAGTCCCCAGGATATGATTTATTACTTTTCTGCTAAATATTTCCCTGCTCATAATAAACAAGCTGCTTTAAGGGAAATATATAATTTTGTGCAAATTGAGGAAGAGAGTCTCCCACAAGCTTGGGGTAGGCTTCTCCAATTACTTAATGCTTTGCCTGATCATCCTCTTAAGAAAAATGAAATATTTGATATCTTTTATAATGGACTAACCGATGCTTCCAGAGACCACCTGGATAGTTGTGCTGGTTGTGTTTTCAGGGAAAGAACTGTTGATGAAGCTGAAATTCTATTGAATAATATGTTGACCAATGAAAATAATTGGACACTTCCTGAACCAACTCCTAAGCCAACTCCGAAGAAAAGGGGTATTCTATTTCCCAGTCCCGAAGATATGCAAGAGGCAAAGAAATCTTTGATGGAAAAAAGGTATTAAAGCTGAAGATGTTAAGAATTTACCTCCTGTTGAAGAAATACATGGTCTTAATAACCCGACACAGGTAGTAAAGGTAAATTCTATAGATTTGATGAAGGTGATATTCCTCGTTATAAGTCTGCTAGCCAATGTTTAGATGAGTTTGATAATTTTATTGTTAAACAAGAAAACTTTAATGCTTATGTTGGTAGACAATTGCAACGCAATGCATATATGATTGAACACTTGAGTGACTATATGTCTAGAGTTAAAGGTGAACTTAAACTCATTAGTAAACATGCTTCTATGGTTACCACTCAAGTAGAACAAGTACTTAAAGCTCAAAATGATTTGCTCAATGAATTGAATAGTAAGAATAATGACTTTGCTGTTAGAGTTGCAACTAGAACTGGTAAAATGACTCAGGAACCTTTGTATCCTGAAGGCCACCTTAAGAGAATTGAGCAAGATTCTCAGAGAAATAATATAGAAGCACCTAGTCCTTCTAAGAGGAAGAAAAAGAAAAATGATAGGACTTTACATGCTTCTAGTGAACCTATTGTTGAAACACCTGAGAATCCAAATGATATTTCTATTTCTGATGCTGAAACACAATCTGGTAATGAACATGAACCTAGTGATAATATTAATAATGATGTTCATGATGATGCTCAACCTAGAAATGACAATGATGTAGAAATTGAACCTGTTGTTGATCTTGATAACCCACAATTAAAGAATCAACGTTATGATAAGAGAGACTTTGTTGCTAGGAAGCACGGTAAAGAAAGAGTGCCATGGGTTCAGAAACCCATGCCTTTTCCTCCTAAACCATCCAAGAAAAAGGATGATGAGGATTTTGAGCGCTTTGCTGAAATGATTAGACCTATCTTTTTGCGTATGCGATTAACTGATATGCTCAAAATGAATCCTTATGCTAAGTATATGAAAGAAATTGTTACTAATAAAAGAAAGATACCGGAAGCTGAAATTTCCACCATGCTTGCTAACTACACTTTTAAGGGTGGAATACCTAAGAAGTTAGGAGATCCAGGAGTACCCACTATACCATGCTCCATTAAAAGAAATTATGTTAGAACTGCCTTATGTGATCTTGGAGCCGGTGTTAGTATTATGCCTCTCTCTTTTATATCGTAGACTTGATTTGAATAAGTTGACACCTACTAAAATATCTTTGCAAATGGCCGATAAATCAACTGCTATACCTGTCGGTATTTGTGAGGATGTGCCTGTTGTGGTTGCAAATATTACTATTTAGCGGACTTTGTTATTCTTGATATTCCCGAGGACGATAGTATGTCTATTATTCTTGGAAGACCCTTTTTGAATACTGTAGGGGCTGTTATTGATTGCAACAAGGGCAATGTCACTTTTCATGTTAATGGCAATGAGCATACGGTACACTTTCCGAGGAAACAACCTCAAGTTCATAGTATAAACTCTATTGGAAAAATCCCATCAATTATTTTTGGAGGTTTTGAATTTCCTCTTCCTACTGTCAAAAAGAGATATGATATTCTTATTATTGGGGACGTGCATATCCCCGTTGAGGTAACTTAGTGTTATTCGAAATTTCTCCGGTTTCATGCAATTCGGAATGAGTTTGTTAACAAGACCTGATCAACCTTGTTAATGGATTCCTTTTGATGAGCATGAGATGGATGAAGTTAGAAAGCACAACCTTCTGTACCCTTCTTTTACTTTCTGTTATTTAGTTGAAATAAAGTAAAAATAGTATTTTTTTTGTCTGTTTTCTGAATTATCCGTGCAATATAAAAATACCCCGAAAATAAAAGTTCTCCAAATGCCCCGAAATTGAAATATGATTTTTTCTGGAATATTTGAGAATATTTGGCACTGAGAACACAGCAGAGGGAGCAAGCACCTGGCCACGAGGGTCCAGGGCGCGCCCACCCCCCTGGGCGCGCCCCCTGCCTCGTGGGCCCATGGTGGCTCCCCTCCACTTATTCCTGCACCCACACACTCCTTGTTCCTCCCAAAAAAATCACCAACCAGCTCAAGCACGAGTTCTAGCTCATTTTGCTGCGATTTTCGATCTCCTAGCTCAAAGCACCTCTTACAAAACTGCTTTGGGGGATTGTTCCTTGGTATGTGACTCCTCCAATGGTCCAATTAGCTTTTGTTCTAAGTGCTTTATTTATTGCAAATTTGTGCTGCTTAGGTGACCAGGTTCTTGAGCTTGCATGTCAAATTTATATGGTTCCAAGTAGTTCTAATGCATGATATAGTCTCTAGGCACTTGTAGGAGTAGTTGCTATCAATTTTGTTGAGCTTGGTATACTTTTATTTGAAGTTACTAAAATTTTCAGAAATTTTTCAGAGGAAGAAATATGTTTAGGAAAATGTACCAAGGTGGTTCTTCAAGGAAGCAAGGACCCAGGCTCGCAATACGCGACGCTGATGATGAACCACCGAGGGAAGCTCAGGTGCGGGCTTGCGAATGGCCTTCAGAGGACCTCATGGATCGAGCGGAATCAAGGAAGAATTTTACACATATGTGCGTAACGCTGATCTTGAGAGCTTCGAGGCAGATAAGTGCCGTCAGTATCACTATCTCACTGATTCCTTTGTGAGGAGGTTTGAATTTTCATCGTCACGTAATTCTCAAACTGTCCTGTTTGATCTTTATGAAAATTCTTATACTATGGACTTAGAGGATTTTAATACTGCTTACAAACTTCCACAATGGGGTAGTCCTAGTGAACCTCGCAAATCTGAATTTAGAGATTGTCTTGCTAGTATAACTGTGGGGGAATCTAGAGACATAACACAAGCTACCATAGGGAGCATTCATTTTCCTGCTATACATTATTTTGCTCTCTTCATAGGTAGGTGCATAAATGGTAAGGATGAAGCATGTCACATGTGTGTCCCCGACCTCAGTGTTCTCAGGAGTGCTGTGTTAGGAGATAAACATTATAATTTGGGAGCCATTGTTGCACGTAGGTTGCATAACAATAGATTTAATGAAGATTTCTTTGGTGGAATTTATGCAACCCGTTTAGCTAATTTTCTTAATGTACCCATACGTGAGCATGATATTGAGTTGCCTCCTGTTTATTTAGATTATGAGGCTATGGTTCATCATCGTTTTGTTGAGAGGAACGATCAGTTCCTCCAGTACCGACTAATCTTTGACAGACGACGCACCTATCACGTTGCTCTCCCTGCTTCTGCTTTCTTTGACTTTCAGGCAAAGGGGAGATATTTCATAACCAGGGAGGGGGCGAATGAGTACGAGAGGAGGGCTGAGATAGCTCGCCTCCAAGCTGCAGCCCACGACGCAATAACTGTTGCATCTCAGTACGACCCCAACTATAACTACGGATATCCGCCAGGCCAGCCGTGGCAATAGACCAACTTAGGCCAAAAGCCTAAGCTTGGGGGAGTACGTATTTCTCACTGACATTACATTCATGTTCACACACTCATTGCTAGTTGTCGGTGTTCATACTTTTTCACTGTAATATCCATGCCAGTTTATTTTCCTTTTTATGCTTTCTTCTTGTGTGTTTGAAAAATCTTAAGAAAAACCAAAAAAATTATTTGTAGCTTTTAGCTAGTTTACTTTTCATGCTGTAGTAGTAGTAATTAAAAGAAAACCCAAAAATATTTCTTGTTCTTCTTTTGCTTGTTGGGAGCTTTCCCGTGTAAATAGTTTTATTTCTTTTCTTTTCTTTGGGGGTCGATAGGAGAAGACCATGATGACATTGTTGAAGTGGCTCTTATATGCATTATTGTTGATTTAACCAAGAGCCCATATTGCCTTGTCTTCTCCTGTTTATTGAATGCTTGCAGATTCCAGCTTAGTCCAATGCACGTGCACTCTTATTATTATTCACATCGTTCGGTCGTGCAAGTGAAAGGCAATTACGACGATATATGATGGATTGATTGAGATGAGAGAAGCTGGTATGAACTCGACTTCTTTTGTTTTTGTAAATATGATTAGTTCATCGTTCCTGATTCACCCTATTATGAATAAACATGTTTGCAATGACAATTAGAGATCATAGTTGCTTATGCCATGCTTAATTAGCTAGGAGTTTATAATGGTTTACCTTGCGTGCCAACATGCTATTAAAATGGTTGTGATGTGGTATAGTAGGGTGGTATCCTCCTTTGAATGATTTAAGTGACTTGACTTGGCACATGTTCACACATGTAGTTGAAACAAATCAACATAGCCTTCACGATATTTATGTTCATGGTGGATTATATCCTACTCATGCTTGCACTCAATGTTCATTAATTTTAATGCATGTTCATGACTGTTGTCGCTCTCTAGTTGGTCGCTTCCCAGTCTTTTGCTAGACTTCACTTGTACTAAGCGGGAATATTGCTTGTGCATCCAATCCCTTAAACCCCAAAGTTATTCCAGATGAGTCCACCATACCTTCCTATATGCGGTATCTACCTGCCGTTCCAAGTAAATTTGTATGTGGGGGGGGGGGGGGGGGGGGGGGGGGGGGGGGGGGGGGGGGGGGGGGGGGGGGGGGGGGGGGGGGGGGGGGGGGGGGGGGGGGGGGGGGGGGGGGGGGGGGGGGGGGGGGGGGGGGGGGGGGGGGGGGGGGGGGGGGGGGGGGGGGGGGGGGGGGGGGGGGGGGGGGGGGGGGGGGGGGGGGGGGGGGGGGGGGGGGGGGGGGGGGGGGGGGGGGGGGGGGGGGGGGGGGGGGGGGGGGGGGGGGGGGGGGGGGGGGGGGGGGGGGGGGGGGGGGGGGGGGGGGGGGGGGGGGGGGGGGGGGGGGGGGGGGGGGGGGGGGGGGGGGGGGGGGGGGGGGGGGGGGGGGGGGGGGGGGGGGGGGGGGGGGGGGGGGGGGGGGGGGGGGGGGGGGGGGGGGGGGGGGGGGGGGGGGGGGGGGGGGGGGGGGGGGGGGGGGGGGGGGGGGGGGGGGGGGGGGGGGGGGGGGGGGGGGGGGGGGGGGGGGGGGGGGGGGGGGGGGGGGGGGGGGGGGGGGGGGGGGGGGGGGGGGGGGGGGGGGGGGGGGGGGGGGGGGGGGGGGGGGGGGGGGGGGGGGGGGGGGGGGGGGGGGGGGGGGGGGGGGGGGGGGGGGGGGGGGGGGGGGGGGGGGGGGGGGGGGGGGGGGGGGGGGGGGGGGGGGGGGGGGGGGGGGGGGGGGGGGGGGGGGGGGGGGGGGGGGGGGGGGGGGGGGGGGGGGGGGGGGGGGGGGGGGGGGGGGGGGGGGGGGGGGGGGGGGGGGGGGGGGGGGGGGGGGGGGGGGGGGGGGGGGGGGGGGGGGGGGGGGGGGGGGGGGGGGGGGGGGGGGGGGGGGGGGGGGGGGGGGGGGGGGGGGGGGGGGGGGGGGGGGGGGGGGGGGGGGGGGGGGGGGGGGGGGGGGGGGGGGGGGGGGGGGGGGGGGGGGGGGGGGGGGGGGGGGGGGGGGGGGGGGGGGGGGGGGGGGGGGGGGGGGGGGGGGGGGGGGGGGGGGGGGGGGGGGGGGGGGGGGGGGGGGGGGGGGGGGGGGGGGGGGGGGGGGGGGGGGGGGGGGGGGGGGGGGGGGGGGGGGGGGGGGGGGGGGGGGGGGGGGGGGGGGGGGGGGGGGGGGGGGGGGGGGGGGGGGGGGGGGGGGGGGGGGGGGGGGGGGGGGGGGGGGGGGGGGGGGGGGGGGGGGGGGGGGGGGGGGGGGGGGGGGGGGGGGGGGGGGGGGGGGGGGGGGGGGGGGGGGGGGGGGGGGGGGGGGGGGGGGGGGGGGGGGGGGGGGGGGGGGGGGGGGGGGGGGGGGGGGGGGGGGGGGGGGGGGGGGGGGGGGGGGGGGGGGGGGGGGGGGGGGGGGGGGGGGGGGGGGGGGGGGGGGGGGGGGGGGGGGGGGGGGGGGGGGGGGGGGGGGGGGGGGGGGGGGGGGGGGGGGGGGGGGGGGGGGGGGGGGGGGGGGGGGGGGGGGGGGGGGGGGGGGGGGGGGGGGGGGGGGGGGGGGGGGGGGGGGGGGGGGGGGGGGGGGGGGGGGGGGGGGGGGGGGGGGGGGGGGGGGGGGGGGGGGGGGGGGGGGGGGGGGGGGGGGGGGGGGGGGGGGGGGGGGGGGGGGGGGGGGGGGGGGGGGGGGGGGGGGGGGGGGGGGGGGGGGGGGGGGGGGGGGGGGGGGGGGGGGGGGGGGGGGGGGGGGGGGGTGTCACCCTATGTTATGACTGTTACATGATGAACCGCATCCGGCATAATTCTCCATCACCGATCCAATGCCTACGAGCTTTTCACATATTGATACTTGCTTAGTTACTTTACCGTTGCTACTGTTACAATCACTACAATACTGCTATCGTTACCTTCGCCACTGTTACCGTTACTATCATACTACTTTGCTACTAAATACTTTGCTGCAGATATTAAGTTATCCAGGTGTGGTTGAATTGACAACTCAACTGCTAATACTTGAGAATATTCTTTGGCTCCCCTTGTGTCGAATCAATAAATTTGGGTTGAATACTCTACCCTCGAAAACTGTTGCGATCCCCTATACTTGTGGGTTATCACCGCCGTGCCGCTATCCAAGAGCTGCGGCTCGCCGCCTCCACCACAGCTCCCCTGGTCGAGGAAGGGGACCCCAGGCACCCCGCGCGGGCCCACAGCCACAGACCACCGACTGCAACACGCCGGAGTGCCTCCACCGTGAGATCCAGACGCCCGCGCCAGACCGACGATGGCCGGCCTCAAGGACGCCCCGCACATCCCCCAGCCGAGGAAGGGGAGGAACAGCGCCGCCGCCGATCTCGGGGCCGCCGCCCCGGCATGCCCGCGCTGGAAGAGACGGAGCTGCCGCCAGATGCGAACCTCCGTCCAGGGCCGAAGGCAGGCGGCGCATGATGAGGGAGCCCCGCTACTGCCGTCCGCTGAGCGGGCTTTGCCCGTCGGTATCCTCCGGCGACGGCGGGTGGAGCGAGGGAGGAGAGGGGAAACGACGGCGGTGGTGGCTAGGGTATCACCCGAGCCGCCCCCTAGGAGCGACGCGAGCGCTGGAAGAGCGTGTCTCAAACAGATATGCTACATGGATCAAGCATATACCTTCTTAATAATGCATAATTGTTATATTATTTTCTATATATAAAGGGTAGCTCTTACGTGTCCCGTTGATACACTAGTAGAAAACAGGGCTTTGGTCCAGGCTGGGCCAGCCCATTAGTCCCGGTTCAGTCACGAACCGGAACCCATGGGGGCATAGGTCCCGGTTCATGAGGCCAGGGGGCCGGCCGGGCCTCGTGGGGCATTGGTCCCGGTTCGTATGGACCCTTTGGTCCCGGTTCCAGACACGAACCGGGACCAATGGGCCTCGCTCCTGGCCCACAACCAGGGACCTTTGGTCCCGGTTCCAGCCACAAACCGGGACCAATGAGATGCCTATATATACCCCCTCGCCCGCGAGCAGAGTAGTGGAGAGTGCTCTGTTTTTCTGGCCGGCCGTGGGAGAGCTTTGTGGTGCTCTAGCTCACCTCCTATGCACATGAGGTGTTCGATGAAATACCCGAGCCAAACTTTAGCTTTCTCCTCTCAAAGCTCCTTGTCCAAGCTCCATTTTCCTCGAGATTTGTCTAGGTTTGGCGGTCCGTCCTGTCCCGTCCCCGTCCTCACCGCCGTCGATCGCCCGCGCCGATCTCGTCGCCGGCACCACCGTGGTGAGCCTCTTGATCTTATCTTCTTTCTAAAAGAAAAAAGTTCTTACTTGTATGATTTAGATAGATACTTGTGTAATTTTCTTACTTTTATTATTGTTTGTTATTATATAGTGCGATGGTTTTGGTATCCGCCTCCGTCGGCCCTCGTCCTGTCTATGATTCGGATGTGGTATATATTATCTTTATAACTATTTGGTTCATTTAGTGTTTCTGACAATTATGCCGACCAACGTGACATAGATTTTTTTATCTAGGAGGTATGTGAACCGGAAATTCCAACCGACCCTATTGTCGAGAGGTTAAATTTAGTTGAAGAAGAAAACAATTACTTGAAGGAAAAATTAAAAAAAATTGAGAAGGAGAAGATGATATTGGAGTTGCATGTTGCGGATGTCGTCCATGATCACAAGATCAAGATGGATGCAATGCGCTTGAAGATTAGAAAGATTAGAAAATATGTCATTCATACCGAGGCTTGATATCATTATGCCGTTGGATCAATTGTTACCTTAGTTGCGATTATGATCGCATTTGTTGTTGCATTGAAATGTTTTACATAGTTTCAATGTATGGTTTAATTAGATGCTCTGGAGAGCTATATGTTGTTCAATGAGAACTATGTATGTACTTTGGTTTTAATGTGATGATGAACTTCTATTAATTTGGTCACTTATCTATTCATGATGTTCTGTAATGGTTTTTGACACACTTAATTATATATAATGCATGCAGATGAACCGGCAATGGATGTACGGTAACAGACGCACCTCCGAGTACATTGAGGGCGTGCATAATTTTCTTGCAGTGGCTGAGGTTTGATGGGAAGGAACTTCCGGCGAACACACTCGTAGCTGTTCTGAACGAGATCAAACAATGGCAGTTTTTTAAAAAAAACTTGCCTTCTCTACAATTTCTTTTGTCATGCTAGCCTGAATAAATTGTCACCCCGCTACAATTAGAATTGCAATCCTCCCAGCGAGCATTTGCCAGCTAAGAGGGTCCTATTAAAAAGAGAGGCACCTTCCAGGTAACTACAGAAGAACTAGCAGAGCGCCCGTGCGTTGCTACGGGCTACCCACAATGTTATCTGTAACACTCAGGTTCAACACAAAAAACCTCATCTAACGACACACGACCTCCCATTCCTGATCGGCTTCCTGCCGTAGCGGGACATTTCTCGCTGGAGCCACCTCCTTTAGAAACAGACGACGTCGACCTCATCTTCGTCGTGCATTGCAATAAGGATGAAATTTTCATGTTTACAATATAATATAGTGGGTTAAACTAACAACATACTATTGACACAAAGCAACAAATAACTACAGATAGCATTCTCAAACGTCCATTCAACTTTGCAAATGCACATTGACATTGGAGGAGAGTGGCAACATGAACGTATTCCTAGTCGCCAATAAGCTCCACCTCCATCCCACATATGCTAGAAGGGATAATTGTCGTTCTTCTCTTCCTCGTCTTTCCCTACACCTTCTACTCCTCGCGTCTTCGCTAACCCGTTTCATTGGCGCCAACCAGCACCACGTCAACATTAGTGTGTTTGTCATCGACGTCTCATCTTCTTCTTTCTCATTTCTTCGTCGGCTTTAGTTCTCGTTCCTACTTATTTTTAAGAATACTCTTTCTTTTTGCTCTCTCTTATTATTTGGAACACTCTTTTCTTTCTCCAACACCATGGACCGTTTGGTGGCTTTAGTTCTTTTTCCTTCTTGTTCTTGGAACACTCTTTCTTCTTATTATCGCATGAACCGCCTGGCCAATGTTGTGTCGTGTTGTCCTCACCCGCGAATATTTCGGCAACCGTCAGCGTGTGGACATCCTGCGGAGCATAGTCTTCATACATCTAGGTGAACGCTAGGTCGCCCATCTCGCAAGCGCATGGTGGCCGTTGTCCATGTTGGCAAGCGGTGCTTGGCCATGTAGCTGAGAGCCCGTTGATCGTCCTTGCCCACGAGCGCTTTCAAAATGATTCGCCGCGATTAACTGCTTTCTTAATTAATTAAGTACACAAATAATTAATGATCTACCTAATTCTCTTCATGCCTAATTAATTGTCAACCAAATCAATTAATTATCTGACCAATTGGAAAATATCCCTACTTCTAATTATCTGTAGGCATAAATAATTGTCTAACAAATTAATTAATTGCATTAATCACTCAACCTCCAAATTGATTCGGTGCAAAAAAATCCTATTTAAATGGCCCTAATTAATTGCATACGTAATTAACTATCTAGCTAATTAATTGCATCAATGGTTTGATTTCGAAATTGATTTAGTGCTCGATTTCTAAAAAAAATCGCATGAATGGCTGCTACAAACCCCAATGATGACGACTACCGAGTAATGTAGGACACATTCCCTTAACGAATTTCTTGATATTTAAATGAACACACTTGATTTGAGACGGTAGCCTGTGTGGCTCTACAAGAAATATAATATGACCGAGTCCACGTGGCGGTCTGATGACCCGCCTCCCCCCACGCCCGTCCTCAACGTTGTGATCCACGCCCTGGCATTCTCAAGCACCGTGCCAGTGTTAGGCCCGGCCACAACATCTTCCATGGTGTCGTGCACGACGTCCCTTCGCAAGGGCGCGCGGATGCGTGCGCCCATATGAAACTTGTGATTCTTAATTAATAGTAGAGATAATGATAATAATAAATGACATAGCGCGCGGGATTAGTGATTTTTTATGAAGAAATATCTCATTTTATTATGGAAGGTTATCGAGAAAAATCTTATGTCTATCTTTTAGGAAGGTGATCTCACATATATGGTGCAATTTCTGAATTCTTAATTACTTATTGTTTATGTAATTGAATTGAATCAGCACCTACCAAAGGAAGCATGAAACAAGATCCCCCTAATGGGATTTGGTTTTTTAATGGGAGGGAGAAAACCAAGTGGGAGGAGGTGGTGGGAGGTGGGTCGAAGAAAAACCGGACGAAAATAAACCGTACCAGGCTACCAACTGCTCCATTAGGAGTAGAGATTAGACGAAAAGATAGAAACGACAATAGGAAACACACACACGTCGTCGAGGAGCCCCAGACGCGTGTCATCGGCGTTGTCCCAAATCATCACCATGGGGCAACCATGACCATGACTTCGCTGCATAATCATCGCGTCGCTGCAACCCAATTAAACGATGATAATACTACTAATCTTTTGCGAACCAACCTGTGGTTGGATGATTAGAGGGACTGTGGTATCCCCAACCCATCAGGGTTCAAATCCTGATGCTCGCATTTATTTCAGGATTTCCGGCGATGCGCATTCAGTGGGAGGAGACATTTCCGTCGATGACGCGGTGCCTACGGTGAGTTCGTAAATTTCAAGATGATATGCCGGCTCAGTCTTTCGGAGATACTCATAGGGGTAGGTTGTGGGTGTGTGCGTTCATAGGGGTGAGTGTACGTGCGTGTATATGAGCGCTTGCGTCTGTACTGTGTTAAAAAAATACTACTAATCTTTTCGCGTGGGATATGCATGCAACGTACCAATCGTTCTCAATTAATTAATTACTAGTAGGAGAAATGCGCGGCGGCACGCCGCGCCGATGGTTCAACCCGTGCTTGCATGTATGTTAGCTATGAGTTCTGACTGTAAAATATAAACTATGAAGTGATATGTCACACCGTTCACATAGGGAGCGTCCTCTTTATCTGCATATATGGATGCTCGTACAACTTCCTAGTGATCGGGGAAAGAGTGAACTATTTTTTTTCCTCGCTCAATGTGGGGATGATTGGTTGAACCTCTTTGTTAGATGTTTGGTTTATGGCAATGATTATTGCTTCAGGAGGTTGCCTGGCTATCAGAGAGAGCGATAGAGAGAGGTCGAAGAATGAATGAATATGTAGTGTTACATGGCAGACAATCTTGTGTGGAGCTGTGAATCTTCCATGAACACATCTTTGGAAAAATTGTTGCACGAGTTCGTTGTAGCATTGTATATAGGGGAAATCAATCAGTAGTAAATGTTTTAGTATTGCAAGTAGTTCAAATGAAACATTAGTATTGATAAGGAGTAGCCTAATATTTGTTTTAGAACTTGGGGAAACGTATATTTATAAATTTTCACATCCAAATTTTAATTTTAAAAAAAAGGGAAATTTGAAAAGGAAAAAGGGTTATTGTTCATCGCAGGGTTCATTTTTTTCTTGTATTTTTATCTCCTTAATTTTAATTTTAAAGAAGATGTCGTGCGGGGGAGAGGCACGGCCACAAACCAGAGAAATGTTTTTTTTTTAATTTTTAACTCTTTAATTATTTTCAAAATGGGTTTTTAAAAAGAAGGTAAAAAAATAAGAAATTATTGTTTATTACAGGTTTTTTTTTGTAATTTTTAACTTTTTAAATTTTAATTTCGGAAAAAGGGGGAAAACACAGGCCACTATTTCGTTTTAAAACTCGGGGAAAAGGTTTAAAAATAGGAAAGTACTGTCCATCGAAGGTAGTGTTCGTGTTTTAAAACGCGGGAAAATGTTTTTTTTTGTAATATTTAACTTTTTAATTTTATTTTGGGAAAAGGGGAAAACACAGGGCACTATTTATTTTTAAAACTCGGGGAGAAGGAGAAAAAAACTAAGGAGCATGGATCTCTGTCTACGCACGGGACTGTTCATCAGAGCGGACTGTTCATAGAAGATTACTGTTTATTAAGAATTGATGTTCATGGGAAAATTACTGTTCACAGAAGGTCACTGTTCACGCACGAGTACTGTTCACGCTGTTCACCCCTGGGACATGTGGCAGCCGGTGGGGGAGAGCCGGGCACAACGCCGGAGCGCCCTGGGAGCCTCCTCCTTAGCCGCCATAATATCTGTTCACCGAAGGTCACTGTTCACGCAAGAGTACTGTTCACACTGTTCACCCCTGGGACACGTGGCAGCCGGTGGGGGAGAGCCGGGCACAACGCCGGAGCGCCCTGGGAGCCTCCACCTTAGCCGCCATAATATAGGTATATATATATATATATGCTCAGTACTACAGGTTTTGGGCTTTTGGCCATGTCCAAAAGGCAAGTTTAAGCTCGATCGGTTGGTCGATCTCGCAAACACAATAAAAGAAGAGAATTTGGACGAAAGGCCACATTCGATTACGCGAATTGACCATGCACACATGTGGAATGGATATGGATCAAAGTGACCACGTACTTAATCGATTAATATCTTCACGCATGTTTCTCGCAATATTATTTTTCTAGGTGAGACACCAGTTACTTTATTTTTGGCGGAAATGATCAGATCTATTATAAAAAATTCAGTGGTAGTATAAAGCATCTCAAACATATCAAAAATTACATCGGGATTTCAAGACCTACCACAAGCGGCAACAATAGCCGCCAGAACGAGTCGCTGACGCGATACTATCATCACTCCCCTATCGGAGCCGGTTTGACATTATCGATGACAGCCGGAAAGTCTTCGTGCATTTGCCCCTAAGCAGTGGCGAAGATAGGCGCCCCAGGCAGCCCGGACTACTGCCTGAGGCGCGCGGGCATTTTCCTTTGTGCACTGTAGCAAAACAATGTAGCTACATCGCTACAGTGACCAAAGGCTGCCTGGGCTAGCCTGGGGCTTTGCAAAATTTTGGCACTGCCACTGCCCCTAAGGACCAACGTCCCGGAGTCGTAGTCTTCGCCATCAAACACTTACTTTTTGTTAGAACAATCTGCCAAGCTTTATTACTCGATAACAATGTTTACAGGAATAAGATTGGATAACGGTGTTGTCCCAACCATAAATGACATCCCTGATCTAAAGCCAAAGAATGCATAGCAAGATTGCGAGCCTGATAATTATGGCTCCTATTTTCATGAACGAAAAAGGCAAGTAAAAGAGTTCAACCAGGTTTTAATTTTCAAAATTCCTCCTCTGTACGTCCCTCCACCACCTTCATGAATGTCTTTAATCATCGACTTGTAGTCAGAAGCCGTATATAGGTTTTGGATACCCAAAATCTTCAACCAGGGAGGGAGCTTTACTTCAAATATATGTTTTTTTTTTGAGCAACTGCATCCTTTATTAGATGTTCAAACACATGGGAATACAGATGATGTCGGGCAAAACACTAAGCCACACATGGCGCCCGGGGCTAAGAGAAGCAGCTGCCTTTGCTAAGGCATGGGCCTCTCCATTATGCTTTCTATTTTCGTGAAGAAACTTGATATCCTGAAGTTGCCTACTCTGGTGCTTGATATCTTGCAGGATGGAATAATATCGACAAGGAACTTCCTCTTGTATATTCGTCACTACTTCCAAACAATCTGAGGCCACGCACATAGATTGGACCTGCAAATCTAATGCAAGTGAGAGGGCCTCGCTGCATGCCTGTGCTTCAAGTATTGTTGGATCAAGTCGGCCTTCATGAATGACAGCCGAGGCACCTAGGTAGTTGCCTCTTTTATCCCTGCATATCACTGCTGAAGCTGCCCGGTCTCCGATCTTCGAGAAGCCTCCGTCCACATTCATCTTGACTTCATGATTCTCTGGCGGAAGCCACCCAGGCGGTGATGGATCCGCGTGGCTGCCTCTAGTCACATGCGGGAACCTGGAATTCACATGCAGGTCCTTGGGGCGTGATTTCTTGTCCGGGATCATCTCGAGCTCTGTTAGGAACTTGTTAACAAAAATGTGGGTGCTCAGTGGACTCTGGAACTGATTATCATGTATGGCTCGGCGTCTCGCCCACCATATTGCCCACATTGTTACCAAGACACGTGCTAGGTCCGGCGATGGTAGGGTGTCAACGAGCCATAACATCCAGAGCTTTGCATCTTCCTCCCTGTTTGAGATGATTGTGTCCGTCAGATCCTCATCGGTGAGAGCCCAAACACATCGAGCCATACGGCAATCAAAGAGAGAATGGCGCCATGTATCAACTGCCGCGTGACAGATCGAGCACTCCGCCGAATCAGCCATACTTCGATGCTTACGGACAACTCCTGTAGGGATTGAGCTCTTGGCCAATCTCCAGGCGAAAACTCGGACTTTTGAAGGAACTGCAGCGCCCCAGAGTGTCGACCAAGACCGGCGGTCTGATTCAATCCGCGAGTGTCCCTCGTTGTGTTCTAGCCAGTCCGTGCGCTGCTGTTTGGTGGAGGACAAGAGCCTGTATGCTGACCTCACAGTAAAGACTCCCTTGCGTTCATAATGCCATGCCCAGAAGTCATCGCGTACTCGAGAGCTGAGAGGGATATTGAGGATTGCTTCCTTGTCCATCCTGTAGAAGTGCGTTTCAAGCACGTCGCTGTCCCAAGATGAGGTGATGGGGTTGATGAGTTCGGAAACCATCTGCGGTGGGTTTGGCGTTTTGGGGCACACCGGTCGCAGCTTAAAATCTCGCGGTATCCAATTGTCCACCCAGATATTGGTGTCCTCGCCGGATCCAATGCGTTTTACTAGCCCGAGCTGTAATGTGTCTCTGCCTTCCACCAGAGATCGCCAGACTTGTGACGGGTTCCTACCCAGCTCTGCTTCAAGGATCGATGAAGTAGGATAATAGACAGCCTTAAGAATCCGAGCGCTCAGGGAGTTTGGTTCCTGGAGGAGACGCCAAGCTTGCCGCGCAAGCAGGGCTAGATTGAAGAGCTCGATGTCGCGGAACCCCATACCTCCCATGAATTTCGGCTGTGTCATGACTTCCCAAGAGACCCAAGCAGTTTTCCTCTCACCATTTTTTGATCCCCACCAAAACTTCCTCAAGATACCATTGATGTGTTGACACAGGCCTCTGGGTAGCTTGAAACAGGCCATAGAGTATGTAGGGATTGCTTGTGCAACGGACTTGATGAGCACTTCCTTTCCTCCAACAGAAAGCGCCTTCTCCATCCAGCCTTGCACTTGTTTCCAAATCCTGTCCTTAAGATACTTAAAGGACCCTTCCTTGGCTCTGCCCACATCAGCAGGAAGGCCAAGGTATTTTTCGGACAGTTTCTCATTCTGAACTTCAAGTATTTGCTTGATCTCTTGTCTCAAGGGTTCCGAGCAGCCCTTACTAAAAAATATGGAGGATTTCTCCTTGTTGACACGTTGCCCTGAAGCTGCACAGTATCTTTGAAGAAGGGTATCCACTCTATTTGCCATCTCCGGTGTAGCGTTAAAGAATAAAAGGCTGTCATCCGCAAAAAGTAAGTGATTTACCTGGGGTGCGCCGGCTGCCACCGTGATACCATTAACAATCTCATCTGGTCTTGTGGATTTCAGGAGGCAGGAAAGCCCTTCAGCAGCTAGTAAAAATAAGTATGGGGATATAGGACAGCCTTGCCTGAGCCCTCGAGAGGGTCTGAACTCCTCTTGCTTGCCTCCATTAAAGATGACCGAAAAAGAGACCGATGTAACACACCTCATCACTGTTTGTGTAAAACGTGGGCTGATCCCCAGTTTGAGCATAACTCTCTCCAGATAGTTCCATTCGAGCCTATCGTAGGCCTTCATCATATCAAGTTTTAATGCACAAAACCTGTTATCCTTCCGCTTCCTTGTTTTCATATAGTGGAGACATTCATACGCTGATATGAAGTTGTCCGTAATAAGACGTCCTGGTACAAATGCTGACTGTTCTTCGGAGATGATGTGGGGGAGAATAAGCTTAAGCCGATTAGCCAACGCCTTGAATGCAATCTTGTAGATCACATTGCAGAGGCTTATCGGTCGAAACTGTGCTAAATTGGTTGGACTAGCAATCTTGGGAATTAAAACAATGAACGTTTTGTTGATCTCCTCCGGGGAATCCTCTCCATTAAGAACTCGAAGCACCATAGCAGTAACCTCATCACCACACAACTCCCAGTGCCGTTGGAAAAAGTGTGCAGGGAAACCGTCAGGCCCTGGAGCCTTTGTCGGGAACATTTGAAACAAAGCCGCTTTCACCTCGGCATTGTTGTACGGTGCATTAAGTGAGGCGTTCATGGAAGCGTCTACCCTTGGTGGAATATGAGAAAGGACTTCCTCGATACCCACCGTATTTTCTGAGGCATACAGGTTACTGTAGAAGGATGTAGCCATGTCCGCCATCTCGTTCTCGTCCGCACAGGTAGTTCCATCCGGCCGTTGCAGCTCAACTATGCGGTTCTTGGCCTTACGAGCACTTGCTTTGCGGTGGAAAAATTTGGTGTTACTGTCACCTTCCGCAAGCCACTGAATTCGCGCCCTCTGGCGCCACATGATCTCTTCCCTTAGACAAAGTTCTACCATGCGGGCTTCCACCCTCTCCTCCTCATCCGACGGTCCCATGCGGTTGGGAAGCGAACGCATCTCCTCTAGATGCTTGCGTAGACGGCGTAGTTCAGACCGGACTGCACCAAAAGTAGTTCGTCCCCAGCTTTGCAGCCTACCAGCAACCGAGGCCAGCTTGTCCGACAATTCTGTTACGGTATGGGCTCTTCCAGTTGAATTCCAAGCTTCAGTAAGCATATCGCCAAACCGCGTGTCCCGCTCCCACATACACTCATAGCGGAATTGCTTCTGCTTTGCCCGCACGCTTGTATCAATTAGATCGGTCTCTAGGAGAATCGGGCAGTGGTCAGACTTTGCCGCGGTAAGATGCTCAACAGAGGCGAAAGGAAAAAGAGCAGACCAACAAGATGAAGCCAAAGCTCTGTCTAAGCGAACGCGGCAAAAATGTCCTCCGGTGACTTTCTTCTCCCAAGTCCAGTCTAGTCCACGATAGCCCAAGTCCGCTAGACCACATACATCAACAGCTTCCCTGAATGCATCGATTTGTGAGCTGTCACGTTCATTAGGTCCATGCTGCTCTTCAGACCGCAAGATCTCATTAAAATCTCCTAAACACATCCATGGGAGGGTGCTCTCCCCCCTCAAGCGTTTCATGGTGTCCCATGTCTTGTAACGTAGACTCCTGGTGGCTTCACCATAGACGCATGTCAGCCTCCATTGCTCTTTCCCTGGTTCAGTGACCCAGGCATCAACATGGTACTCTGAATAATTCTTTATTGCAACATCCAAGGAATTTTTCCAAAAGATACAAAGGCCGCCACTGCGGCCACTACTCCCGACTCCGAAACTAAAATCATAACCTAAAGAAGTGCGAAGACCTTCAACACGACTCTTTTGTAATTGAGTTTCTACTAAACACACGATAGCTGGCGAACTAATCTCCACGAGGTCGCGGAGCTCTCGAACTGTCGCAGGGTCGCCTATCCCGCGGCAGTTCCAGCTCAAGATTTTCATTGGGCCTGGCGGCGCCCCATGTCGGAGCCCGCCAATAACGCCAACTTGTTTGTGTTCTGCTTCATTGGTGAAGTCGATTTTTTTTGCTTTCTTTGCATCTCTGGGAGACACATACGATGGGGGTAGTGGAGGGACGGCCACCAGAGCCTGGCCCGCGTCACCCAGCGCTGTCAAGCCCGCCTCAGGTCCCCCTGCTGCAGCCTTGGGTTGCTGATCTTGGTCGGGTGTGTTGCTTGTCATGGTAAAGTTCAAATTTCTTCGGACCCCCAGGCCTTCTTCATGCTCCTTTTTCTCGGTGTCACCTGGTTTCAATGGGCTGGTAACATCATCTTCTTCTCCATCTTCTTCTCCCGAGTCCAAACCTGCCTCTTGAGATGAGCGTTTACGTACTGGAGAGGGTTGGCGGGGTGGTGGAGCGCCCCGGCCTGATCTTCCTCTGCCTCGGCCCCCAAAGCGGCCCCCTCGAAAAGCTCGGCCACCACCTGGCTGCTCCTGTGCTATCTCCCTTCGCTGAGCCAACATCCAGCTTCCCCATTGCTTGTCTTTTGCTTCCCAGACTCCATCTCCACACTCCTCGTGATTGTGACCCATGAGACCACAGACTTGGCAGAAATAGGGTATTTTCTCATACTTAACAGGGAGGAAATTCCTGCCCTCACCCACAACGTTCAAAGGAGTCACCCTGGTGAGGGGTTTATTCACAAGAACCCTAGCACGGACCCTTACATAGTCACCCTCATAGAAGAGTCTAGGCGAAAGTTGTGTCTCCTTGACCCGGCCGATCCGACGTGCTAGCTGATCAACTACCTCAATCTTGCGGTAAAGCTCTGGTATATTGTGGATCTGCGCCCAGACATACAAGCCGTCGAAGACGAAAGATGCTGGGTCTTGCTTGCCATCGTAATCCTCGATTAGCATCCCCATCCCCCTGAACAACCATGGTCCTCCATGAACAACTTTCTTCCAATCTCCCAGGCAGAACATCTGAAAGATGTAGAGATTTTCACCGGCCTCCCTGTATTTTGGCACTTGTGCTAGTCCCCAGATGGACTTCATGGTTTCGAACATCGACGATGAACTGAAGGGCCGGGTCGTGTTTACCTTCCCGATCGCCAGCCAGCGCGCATCTGCTTCGTACCTCTTTGATTCCTCCTCCCCCACGATCACATCATCCAACTCATCATCCTTGAGATCCAGGTGTTGCAACATCTCCTCTAGCTTCTTCCCAGACCACCCTGCAGAAGACGATCCTGCTTCGGCCGCCATCTAGGGTTTGCCCTTCAACAGCTCGCCAAGACAGGCCAAGAGACGGACGATCTTCTCCTTCCGCTACCCAGCAGCAGGGCGGGATGAACGGAGGGTCGGACCGGCGGTAGATCAGAGAAACTCTAGACGGCGTCGGAGGCGCCGCCAGAGGCGAAAACCCTAAACTCGAGGGTAGGTACTTCAAATATATGTAGCCTACTTATTGCCTACAGCGTGTGGGCTTGGTCAAGCCCAAGTGTAGCAGTGCAACCAGCCCAAAGATGGCACACCCCTCGCTCCCGGGGGTGGATGCTATCTAAGGCTTGTTGTGGTTTCTCAAAAGAAAAACTAAGGCCTGTTGCGTCATAATGTCGGCATTTCCTATTTCCGGCATAGTGCGGGGTTACCGACCAAAGGTGCACCCGCCATGCGCATTTGGGCCAGCCCACTTTCGGCTTCCATGTCATTTTCGGCTGTTTTGGGAAGGCTGTAGAAACTTTTCTTGATTGTATCCTTCCTTTTCCTTTGTATTTATTCTTATTTTTATCTTTTTTCTCGTATTTCATGTTCTTTTCTTCCGTTCGAAAATTTTGTGAACTTATTTGAAATCAGGAACATTTCTTGAAATTCGAAATATTTGAAAATTCATAAACATATTTGAAATTCAGGAATATTATTAAAATTCAGAAACATTTCTTAAATTCCTAAGGATTGTATAATATAGGGTTATTTTTATGATTTATTTGGAATTCCAACATTTATAAATTTCAAGAATAGTTTTTTAATTATGAATATTTCACATTTAGAAAAGTTTTTTTATATTTACCAAATGATAAAAAGACCAAAAATAACTGCTGGAAACTATATTGTACATGGCTGCCCTGAGAGCGCTACATCACAACCTACTGGGCACATTACCTGTACATTGTTTTGAGTAACAGGCACATTACCTTTTTTTTAGTAGAACAGGCACATTACCTACGGCGCTTAAGGCGCCTCTTAAAGGCCATTCGTTACAGGGCCCACACCCACCTTGTACAATGTCTAGTAGCCTGCCGGCCAACTTATTTTCTTTCTTCGTTTTTTTCTGCGTTACCACCTGGGTTTTCTATGTTATCTTTGTTTTTCTTTCTGTCATTGTTTTTCATTTTTCTTTTGTTTCAGTTTCATGAGCTTTTTCAAATTTGATTAAAAAATCAAAATTGAAGAGTCTTCTCTGTTTTTCTAGTTTTTTTCAAAATTAATGAAATTGTTTTTAAAAATTGCCGAACTTTTTTTTCACTTTTATTCAAAATGATGATTTTTTTCAATTTGATGAAGTTTTTCCAAAATTCTGAAGTTTTTTGAAAAAATTGACAAACTTTCAAAATCGTTGAACACTTCTGATTTTTGTGAACTTTTTCCAAAATAGATGATTTAAAAACAATCAATGAACTTTTTTTAATTCCCTTTTTATATTTTTTTTAAAAGCCAACGGTCTACCGGCAACGGTGGACTATCAACCCTTCTTTTTTGGATAAGGAGCTTAAACCCCCGGCCTCTGCATCAATCAATGCATGCAGCCATCTTTATTAATTATTTCAAGAAGATCTGACAAAAACATACATCAAGCCACCCGAAGTCACCACCCACACCTACAAACTTGATAATGTGGAGTGCTCTCACTCCCCATATCTATAACCGATGCCGTCGCCGATCCATCCATATAACGCATCGGAACCAGCAACCGGTGAAGCGGACCTAAAGCGTACATCACATGCACACGTTTTAGAAGCCGACATCATCATCGAACCGCTGTCCCATCTTCAGGAGAGAGATCCGCATCATCCTTGCTAGTCCGGCCATCCGTCGACGCCACCACGGCGCCCAACGACTCCGCCGTCCTGCGCTCGTCCATCCCGACACGGAGACTCCGGAAGATCTGTCGTGCGTAGCACCTGCCGACCAGGCATGACACGGCGCAGCGACTGTCAGCCAGGCATGACTTGACATCTCCACCGAAGCTCCGTTCAAGACGAAGTCGCTCCGCCTCTGTCTTCCCGCGCTGCTCCACAAACGATGCTCCCAAGAGAGAAACGACACCGTAGTGCCGCCATCATCCAATCTGGAACACCAGATCATAGGGTTTCCCCTGGAGCAGCACGAGTGGGTCGACGGTAATTACACAACGATGCCTTCATCAAGGTAACGGCGCAGAACGTCGCCATCGTCTGTCGTCGCTCCGTTTTCACCGGCAACTATATATCCCCAACTCGCAGCCAGGACTAGATGACGGATCTCGAGATTCGACCACCCAGCTTCTGGACGGCCACCTCCGACGGAGAAGATGACCACCACCGCCGGTTGCACCGGCCAGAACAGATCTGATTGGAGGTGCCGCCGAGCAGTCCACCAGGTCCTCGACGCCGCCGTCGATCCAAAGCCAGAGGACGCGCCGCCTCAGCATAGACCGTATCGCGCCGCCGCCCGAACCATGCCAGCCGCCGCCCGCAGCCGCCCGTGACCGGGTATCCCAACGCGCCTACATCCGTCGTCGCCCGAGGCAGGTCCAGCCACCGCCACCGTCGCCGCAGGGGGGGGGGGGGGGGGGTTAACCCATGACCCGTGAAATGCTTTTTTTTGAAGAAACGAGCGAACTGAAGATAGCGCTTCCTGTTTGGACCGGCCCATGAGGGATACCGCGTGGGCGCCTAACCGACGCTGGAGGCACAGTTCCAGGTGGGTTTCTTGTGCCGTCGCCACTACCATCTGAGAAATTTAGGTCCCCTCGCCTCCGGCTACCATGTTGGCACTGAGAGGTGGGGGGACCTCAGATCTTCAAGACCTCTATGTTCTTCGTGAACGTCTAGTGATTATCATAGTTTTGCGAAAATAAATTTCCTCTCGTTCTTTTGGCGGTCCCATGATGTTAGAGTTTTCTGTCCTCGCAGATCCAATTATTCGGATCTAATGAGTTTATGTTGATGTGTCAATAAAAAATTGTTGGTTCGATTCTTTGTGGAGGTGGAATCTTTCATTGACATCATGGTGAAGATATAGTGGTTCGACGGCCTGCACTTCTAATGGATCATCCCTAGCCCAAGTGCATCGTTCATCGATTAAGGCTTCCTATCTTTTTGGATGAACGACTCAAGGCGCTTTCAAAAACCATTCTTGGTAATGTTCGTGCGGACGAAAGAATGACAACGTCGTTGCACCAGTTCAATTACAGCATCTTTACCGAAGTTTTTGGGTATTTCTTCGAGCAGAGATTGATACCACAAAGAATCTGTTTTCAAGGGATTTTATTGTAATTCTTACTCATAGGAGGTACTTTGATTTTTGGATCTTATGTTTAAATCAATATACATGTAATTGTTATGAGTATGAATAAAGTTATAAGTGTTTGTTAAAAAACGGCGGTGGAGGCACCGATCAGCACCCGCCCTCGGGACCTGCTATGTGACGCATTTTGCGTCAAACAGCAGCTCGACGCACAGGCTTGACGCATGAGTGGGCCGGCCCACCAACGCGATCGTTGTTTCGTTTCCTTTCGCGCGCGACAAAAAGAGCTAAAAATAAAGAGCGAGTACCAGGAAAACATGTTGAAAATATTGTTGAAAATTGCGAGCAGTTTTAAAATGCCGCATTTTTTTTGTATTCCATTTTTTGGAAAACTGAAGATGTTTTGTAATTCTGATTTCAAAATGAAACACGAACAAAATTTGCAAACCCCAAACAGATTCCAAAACACGAACAATTTTAAAAAGTATTTCTAAAAAACAAGCAAATTACGAAAAACACGAACATTTTTTGAGATCACAAACAGTTTTTTGTTTAAAAAAATGGAAAACAGGAACATTTTTTAAATTCAGCACCAAAAAAGTTAAAACAGGAACTTTCTTCAAAATGTGAACAAAACTTGTATTGTATGCTTTTTTGGAAACGCAAACAAAATTTTAAACATGGGAGTATTCGTTGAAATTGCGAACAAATGTTGAAATCGCAAACATTTTTTGGAAAATGAACATTTTTCTGAAATGGTGAACAAATTTTGAGTATTTTTTTAAATTCCTGAGCAGTTTTTGAAACATGAACAAATTTCTAGAACTGTGCAAATTTTGAAAATGAGAACATATTTTGAAATTGTGAACAAATTTATAAATGAGATTTTCTGAAATTGTGAACAGATTTTGAAAACGATAATTGTTTTTGAAATTCCTATATATTTTTTTAAGCATGAACATTTTTTGAAAAAGTCAACAAATTTTTAAAGGAAGAATTTTTTTTATAATTTCAACAAAATCATTTTTTGAAATCATGAACATTTTTTTAAAATCTCAAACAGTTTTTTAACACGCGAACATTTTTTGAAAAATTATGATTATTTGGAACAAAAGCATTAGCAACATTTTATGAAAACAAGAACATTTTCTGAAAATTGCGAACATTTTTTGAATTTATGAACATTTTTTGAAAAGCTACTATTTTTGAAATTTCGAACATTTTTTAAAGGCAAGAACATTTTTCTAAATTGAAGAACAATTTTCGAATATGAACTTAGTTTAAAAAAGATAAAATAACCTTCAAAAGGAAAAAAGAAAAAAGAAACAAAAAAGAGAAAAACAAAAGAAAAGAGAAAGAAACAGAAACAGAAAAACAAAAGAAAACAGAAGAACCAGTAAAAGAAACAAAAAACCGGTTCAGGGAACCTTCTAGAAGGTTCCCAAAACCGGCTGGCTAGTTGCGATTGTATGCGCAAAAACTAGGCCGGCCCATCGCGTCGCTGCTCGGCCACTCGCTTGTGCGAAGCACCGGCAGTTTGACGCAAAGAGCGTCAAATAAGATATTCCCCCGCCCCCCTCACATGTCGAGCAACACATGCATGGTGTCCGAGGATGTATCTGGTGCACCGGGAGCATTGGTGCTACCGGTGCACCCGACCCCGTAAAATGTTAGAAAAATTCCACGAAAAATTTAGTGAATTGACGGAACATCAATGTTTGTTGTCACAAAAATTCAAATCAAAATTCAAAACATTACTCAAGATACAAAAATGACAAATTCAGCATCAATGCTAAATGGGCTAAATCTGAAAGCCCAACTTGTGTATGTACTATTCAATGTCGAATTTGTCATTTTTGTATCTTGAGCAATGTTTCGAATTTTGATTTGAATTTTTGTGACAACAAACATTGATGTTCCGTCAATTCACTAATTTTTTCGTGGAATTTTTCGAACATTTTACGGGGTCGGGTGCACCGGTAGCACCAATGCTCCCGGTGCACCAGATACATCCTCCATGGTGTCCCTCCAATGGGCCAATCCAACTAGACAACCTGGGCTGCTACATGTGAGTGGTTTTCTTCCAAGGACGGGATCAGGACAAACAAAATGATGGATCAGAGGGGATCCGTACCTTAAAACCTTCAAGTGTGAGGTACTGAGCCGGAATCGACTAGGGAAGGAGACCTCCCTAGTTCTTTGAGAGTTAGAGAAGAAGAAACTAAGAACGGCGGGACCCTCTGGGTAGGCCCATGATGAGGAGTTGGCTCAGCCGGCCTGGAGTGGATCAAGCGCGTTTCAGGCGATCTATTCAACTGGGCCTCCACCATGAAGCCCATTCGGCCGTAGTCCGGTCGAATCCACCATGCTTCCGACTGGACTTACCATGTTATATAAGGCTGGCGTGACAAACGGCTCCACCAAGCTAGCATTGTTATATGGGAAGCAATCGGCCGGTCGGATGTGCACCGCCCGATTAACGTAAATACAGCCGTTCGATTGTCTCCTCTATCCGAACAGCTTTGTTCTACAACGCGAATCTAATCCAGCGAGGCACGGCTCACCCGCGGCCGCCGTTCGAAGCACCTGGCGTCGGCATCGCTAATCCCGGTCAGGCACTTGAAGCTCCCCGGAGTTGCCTCGTCGTCGACGCTCGCCGCCGCCATCGGTCGCCGCCGTCGATGCTCGCATTTTTGAGCTGCTGGTTGCAGCCCCGCTGCACGCCGGTAGCAGCTCCCCCACACTTCCTCCTCGCCCTTTGCGGTCGTGGGTAGCCGTCGCCAGCCACGGCGCCGCTGCTCGTCGGTGACAGCTCCGCCGCTGGTGGCGCCTCCCCGGTTGCAACGTTCATGGAGGCGGCAAAGTAACTCGCGAAAACCACTATGTAGTTCCAGCAAAAAATTGCCTCGGTTGTAGCTTTTCCTGTCGCTGGTTGTAGCTCGCCGTGCGCAAGTCGTAGCCTCGATCTTCTCTGGTTCCAGCAAAAAGAAGACGATTGTAACAAATGGCGTTGCGGGTTCCAGCAGGTGGCCTCGTGGTTGTAGCATTCTCGACATTGCCGCCTCTGGTTTTGCGGCCGTCGCGCCATCGTGGTCACCGCGGTCACCGCCCATAGTAGCAAAACATTATGCCGGTTCCAGCATCTAGCGATAGCGGTTGCAGCATCTGTGGACACATGGTCACCGTGGTCACCACCGTAGTAGCAAAACAATATGCCAGTTGTAGCACTTTGGATCGCCGGTCGTAGCATATTTGGACGCCGGTTGTAGCAAAAAATATATGCCAGTTTTTGCTGGAATGGGGCATCGGTGGTGCTACAACCAGCCACGGGATTTGCTGGAACCGAACATTAGTGGTGCTACAAAACAGCCATGAAATTTGCTGGAACCGGCTTTCTTCCTCGAGGACAACCATGGCGTTTATCTTTTCTTTTGCTTCAACCGCAGAGGTCAAAGGTTCAGTAGGTGATGGACGGAGGAGGTGACCACGGTGAATGTCCGACCAATGTCGACGAGGGAGTTGAGCTGCAAGCGGAGGCGACGGCGAAGCTGCATCTGCTGGCGCGAGCGCTGTAGCTTTTTTTTTTTCTGTAGCTTTTTTCAAGAGAGAGCTGAGCTGCATCTGCTGCGCGCGGGAGCTGCAGCTTTTTTCGAGAGAGAGCTCGCACCCTGATTGATGCGGTCGTCGGGGGCGAGCCGGGATGGTGCTGGAGGTCCCCTCGCCGGCCGGCTGTGCAGTAGACGCGCGCTCGATGCGGGAGACCAGGAGCGGGGCGGAAGAAGGGATAAGGGGGCGTGTGCGGGAAAAACGGGACAGATCGAGCGGGCTCGCGAGACCGGCCGAAGTTTCGGCCGGCGTGCCGTACCCAAACGTTTCCCTTGTTATATTGCAGTAAAACTAGGGGTAAAGGTTGCTCATCAATGCACTATTACAGCTAGGTGACCGACTCGGTCGTTGTGCTTCTCAATCTCGTCAACCATATAGGTCATGTTAGGGGAGAATCTAGATAAGATTTACAAGATACAGATACACCATTATACCGACGCTGGGCTTGATCAAACATTAAGCGGGAGTAGAGTATTACCTCTTGTACAGAGGGACTGAACCTAGGTAAATCCCTTGTGTGTCTCGTACCTAGATCATATGTGTGCGCCTTGCTCCACAAATTCCTTAAACCATGAGTATTGCCGCTGAATCCCAGCAACACTTGCCTCTCCTAGCAATTTTTTTTTACATATTATGGGAATACACATTTTTTTTACATATTGTGGGAATACGCATTTGTTTACATATTGTGGGAATTACAACGATATGGTGTTTGTATAACTAGGTATCCGTGCATTGCTACGGGGTATAAATATTCTAGTACATTAGCCCATAATTTACCTGCCCGTATTATATGATTGTGTAAATAAATGTTACCGAACATGTGTGCGATTTTATATTGTAAGCACTTATTGCACTAGTGCAGAAACGGGCTATAGTCCCGGTTCGTAAGGCCCTTTAGTGCCGGTTCTGAACCGGCACTAAAGGGTGGGGACTAAAGCCCCCCTAGTCCCGGTTCAACACGAACCAGGACCAAAGGCCCACCACGTGGCACGAGCCCGCGCCGGGGGCTGGGAGACCTTTAGTCCCGATTGGTAACACCAACCGGGACTACAATGTTTAGGGGTTTATGGTTTTATGATTTATTTTTTCTTTTAATTTTGTGTTTTCCATTTATTATTATTTTTTCATTTGAAACGTATTTTACGCTACTACATATTGTACACGTTATGCATATATATAAATAGAATTTGTCATAGAACCGATCATATATATATCATCGAATTTCTCGCACACGACCATTTACGCATACACACACACATACATACATACATACACACACACACACACACACACACACACACACACACACACACACACACACACACACACACACACAATTTCTCCTACAATTTGCAGATCATTACATGGAGGCATTACTGCGGCAGCGGGTAATGGAATTCTCCTTTGGGATCTATGACCTGGTCGAGTAAAAATCCCGCTATTTCCTCTTGAATTGCTCGAACGCGATCCGTTGGTAGGAGCTTATCCCGCATCTTCTTCATCTTTAAAGGAGATCAATATGCATGTATTAGTTGTGTGTATATATATTAGATAATGATGTAAAAATTGTGAATAGTATTCTGGCAAACGTACCCATTGCTCTCTATCAGTTTTGCTTTTTTTGGACGTCATCATGTGAATGTTCTCGCAAACGTAGTATGCACATAAATCAGTCTCCGACGCCTGCTTCAGGGCCTTTACGAGAATATAATTCAATCAGATAATAATTAATCAAGCATGATAATTAATGGTATTGAAAGTAGAATTAAAGAGATGTTAGCTAGCTAGCTAGTACTACTTAATTAATTACCTTGGGTCGACACCATATCAGCTTTTGTTTCCATGGGCCATCAACCTGTTTGATGAACTTTTCTCAAGCCCTGCCCGCCGGCAAAGAAAATGAATAAATGAGTTATTAATTAGTTGATATCAGGAAATGACGAACTAAAGAGGCCGACATATAGTTCGATAATGATTGAAATTACCTGTCGACCATCCCCTTCACGATTTCGTAGTCAGTAACTTCTTTAAGTAGTGAGTCCAGTACTTTAACTTTTCCCTCGTCAACTTGAATGATTAACAAGATCCAGTGGAAACTGCATGTGCACACGTTTGCATGTATAAATTAAGCGGGCATGTGCATAACTCATCAACTACCCTAAACCCTATACACTTATTAACATCTAGCTAGTAAGCAAAAACAGAATTTGTAGTACAAGACAGTGTGACTCACCCGAAGTTGTAAGAAAGTAGTATATCTGGACAGGTATTTAGGCGCTTCAAGAGCTCTAGCAAGCTTCTCTCTGTGTCTTTTCGTTCCCATTAACGCGTCCATGTCTCTTGATTAATGGTATTTGGGTCAATGAACCCAATGCCATAGCGTCCAGCTTTTTTCATTTCATAGATCTTCATTCTGCATAATACCACAGAAAAGAATATAGTGAGGATAATTACAGGTAATGATCAACGAGCACTACAACTAGCTTGAGACTTAAATTACAGAAAGAAATCACTTACAGACAATAGCAACTGACGATAGATTTGTCGACGTCTTGATTGAATAACTGAAACAGTTCTGTAAACTCAACATACAGAGCATTCTCATGGTAGTAATGCTCTGGCTTGACTCTCACCATGAGGGACTCTCGATTGGTAGTCTTGGCAATTTTCATGTACCATTCATGCAATTCATACATTCTCGTTGAGAGCTTCTTGACCTCCTCAGGTTTTACCAGAGGTTCGCCGCGGGCATATTTCCGTTTTAGTTGCTCCTCGGTAAAAGTTTCCATGGGCTCGATCTCTAGGAGTTGATAAACAGTGACACCGGCCTCTTCAGCCATCCTTCTATGATCGTCGGTTATTACCAGTTGATCGGCGCCGGTACTCACATGTGTTGGTACAATGAGCGGGGGGATCGATTGCACCGCCTGTTCTCCCAGCTGGGGAACAGTTTTCCCGCTTTTTTGGCAGCTGCTTGGTTGGAGCTCGAGCTCGACTCCTTCTTTTGTTGTGCTTGATATGACTTGCTGATTTGGCGCTCATAGTCTGAGGCCCTAGGCTTGGGAGCTGGTGGTTGAGCCATACGAATAAAGTGGTCATCGACATGCTCAGGTACTTTCTCCTTTGGCGGCGGTGGCGGTTTCGATCCAAAATGGGCCCTCAGTTGGGCTTGCACTTCGGCTTCGTTTTCCTCCTCAGTCAGGTCGTAAGGCCTCTTCGGAAGAGGCTTGAGGCTTGGACCAAATTGGTATCTCTTGCCTCCTGTACTTGTACCGCTAGCCGCCGTAGCTGCGGCGGCTCTCTTCCGCTGTTGCTTAGGCGGCGGAGACAGCTGACGCGGTGCCTGACTTGGAGGAGGAGGACTGGGCTGACGCGGTGCCGGACTAGGATGAGGAGTGGGCTGACGCGGTGCCGGACTTAGAGGAGGAGGAGTGGGCTGACGCGTTGGCGGACTTGGAGGAGCAGGAGTCTGCAGAGGCGGTGGCTGACTTGGAGGAGCTGGAGTCTGCTGACGCGGTGGCAGACTTGGAGGAGGAGCCGGCTGACGCGGTGTCGGTGGCCTTGGAAATACGATGCAATCCTTTCTCCATAGAATGATACGATGTATGGCCTCTCCCAGTGTGCGCTCGTTGTCACCTCCAGGAATGTCAAGCTCTAGCCCCGAATATTGTGCTACCACTTCATCAACCGCTACACGAGCATAGCCAGCTGGAATCGGATTGCAATGGAAGGTTGCTTCAGGAGGATTTGTATAAGAAACACCGTCCGCCACCTTCATGGATATGTTCTTCATTTTAAAGTGTAGCTCACAATTAGTGTTATCCATGATGTCATCCACAGGGTATCTATCCAGCAGTGCCTCATCGCCCGGGGCGGAACCCATGCTGCTTCTCGGCATGGATGGGATGGTGTTATCCAATGCTGGATCCACTAGCTGCTGCCGCTGCTGAGACCCCCTTTCCTGGCTAAGTGAGTCGATCTGCTTCTGCTGCCGCTGGAAAGCGAGTGCCAACTCCGCGTGCGATGATTCTAGGCCTTGAAGGCGGTCTGCTTCCTTCTTCCTCTGCTCCTCCTCCACCTTCCTCTTCTTCTCCTCCTGCATCTTTCTCACACGGCTTCTGTAGTCGGCGTTCCAGTCCTCAAACCCCTCAAACCACGGAACAACGCCTTTGCCTCGTGTTCTTCCTGGGTGTTCAGGATTCTTCAGGGCGCGCGTAAGCTCGTCATTCTCTCTGTTGGGCGTGAACACCCCCGTTCGAGCCTCTTCTATTGCAACAATTAAATCGAGGTCGGCTCCTTTAAGACTTGCCCGCTCCAAAACCTCGCCTGTCTTTGGGTCCAACGTCCCCCCATGCGCATAGAACCAAGTCCTGCACCTGGGGGGCCAGCTCAATGTAACTGGAGTGACCCCTGCATCCATCATCTGTTGCTCAGAGATCCCACTTAGGCCGGGCCACCTAGTAGCCACCTGGCCCCAGCTTATGGTGCCATATCTTTTTCGCGGCATTGATCTTGTTTATTCTCGACCGTTCCTGAGCTACTTCCTATTCCTTGAATTTCACGAAAGCGTCCCAGTGATCTCTTGCCTTCTCCAGTGTTCCCTTGAATTCTGGAGTCTTCTTTCCTCCTTCGACGTACTTGTTCCATATACTTTTCTTGTGGTTGTTGACACTACTGCAGGATGCTGCTAACGCGACACTACAATCAGAGACCCTTCGACGAAACTGTGTACGATGCAATAATCGCAAACGGTGGTGTAAAAAAACCGTCAAAAAAGGTGCAAAACGTTTGCGATGGAGGATGCATCAAACATGATTCAGATTTTAGTTGCGTGTGCGATGTAGGGCATACGGTTCAGTTCAATTAATTGTTTGCGATGATGAGGAACAAAAGAAACGGGCAGCCAGATGAAGATGTGTGCGATATACAGCATACGGTTCACTAGGATGAACTGTGTGTGATTAGGCAACACAATGGAAACGGTTCAACTGAACAAGATGTGTGTGATACGCGGCAAGTAGGTCCGTAATCAGAAATGTGTGCGAAGACCAATAATAACATAGACGATTGCTGCTAATAAGCCGTGTGATTTGCTCTGTCTATAGAAGAATAACATGTATAAGGACTTGATTCCATAAACAGATTGAACATCGAATTACATATGTGGCTAGTACACACATGACCTTTGCACACACGAAAGTACGTTCCAAAATGCCTATGAAACTCAAATAATGTATAAAAAGGCAAAACAAACCGTGATTAATTTCATATTTTTAGGACGACGCTACTATATATAGTTGCCTGTTGCCTCTGTAAAATAAATCAAGGCGGGAAGAGACATCGTATGTCGTTTCGCACACATAGGTGACAAGGTCCCTCTCGGAACCATGAGCCTTTTTGAGAGAAGCTCCGGTTTGTAAGAAGATTGTACCAAAACTTGTCCCAAATTGGACTAATTTTTTACCACAACATGTTGGTGCTATGACATAACACCATGCCAAGTTTCATGATTTTGAGGCGAGTTTTGGATTTACAGTAATTTTAAAACCAGGTTTCTCAATGTTTACTGTCGAGTCGGCACCGCCCTGGATAGGCTTTTTCCTCGTGGGTCCCAAATGATAAATCCAAATCTGTGACTACCATGCAGCTTTTCTTATTAAGAATTACAGCCCTTGGTGTGCAAGATGAAAATAAGTTTGTGGGTACTGGTGGGCACTAAAAACTTGCGGTTCTGTAATGAACAAAGATCTCAAGGATCCCGCGAGAGTGATGTTCTTTGCCTATGTTGTGAATGCTTATAATATTTATGTCTTAATTAAAGAAATGGCAAGCCATTGGCCCAGTATGAAAGAAAATATGGGTCAAAGCCGAGTTGAAAAGGCAACAATATCTAACTCTAGCTAACAAATAGTACAAAAGCACGAGGATTAATTGCTCATCAGGTTTAGACAAAATCCAGATTGAACAGGACAATGACATCTAACTCAACCAAAGTTTTTGGCAGTCACAATCAAATGGATCGGTCTGATCCATAAAATCAAGATCCCCGGCCAGAAAATCTACTGGTCCATGATGACAAGCTGTTGTAAATAGAAGCCGAGCACGATCAGAAGCCCTTAGGTCCACATGAAACTTCTTTTTATGTTGTTCAACACCTGCAGCCGTAAGAAATTTCTTGTTGAAAAACTTAATCCTCACGGACAATAGTGCCCTCGCATTCAACATGAAGAATGTGACAACGCTAGTGTTTGCATTGTTGGATGCATATCCTTCCAGTGTTACTGTCTTTAAACGAATGTTGAGATCTGAGAAAATCCCGGTGCTTCTTGAACCATCGATTGGTTATACCTTTTTCTCCATGTGTTAGTGCCGAAATAGAGATGAAGATTGAAAACAGTTAATGTCTAAAAAAGATTATGTTGAAAGAGTGATAGCTGAACGATTAATTATAGTACATTATATATGGGCTTTCAATGTGCGTGAAATCATCACCTTCATATACAAATTCTCCAGACATGGAAAGCATTGCAGCAAGGCAATAATGATGTTGAGATCAAAACACCACATAGTGATATATAAGGTCTTGACAGAATCCACCACCACTGATAGGATGGACAAGCGCTTCATTGAGCATAGAACATAATATTAGCACTGAAAGTCTACTCCAAGATGATACTTAACTTATGCGCACAAATGAAAAATGCAAATTACAAAAGTGTACGTGAATAATATACAATACCTCAATAGGTGTGGAGGCAAACACCATCTCGAACCATTCAAATGGATCACTAATTGCACCCAAGGTCTTCAGTTTAGGCGCAGAGACCACAGTTATTTGTGAAGGTTTATAACAACAATTAAGGAGCAACCTTTAAAGTGAAGGGGCGTCTTCGATGATGAGCTCCTATCCTTCAAAATGAATTCCAATGCTTACAAGGTGAGATGACTTTATTTTGAGACAAGGGATATGGATTCCTAGTCCAAAAACAAGCACCAAACGCTGCAGTGCAGGGCAGCTAGAGTGGATGATGCTGTGAAGTGAGGCCACCGACAGATCAACCAACGTAAGCACAAGTTTTTTCAGCACTGGCAGTCGAAGCATTTGTACCGGATAGTCTGCTAGATGGCACCGGGTCAAGGTGGCGGTGTGGAGAGAGGAGAAAAACCATGAGATGGGCATCGGTGGTGAGGGCACAGATGCAGCTCTTGGTGGTAACCTATCGTTGTAGTAATGGTAGAACTCAAGCTGCTAGAGTTTATCGAATTGACGGGATGTCAGCCAGGCGGCCACCGTGCATGGTATGTCCAGCAGGTAGCATGCCGGGATGCAGATGCGTTGAACGGAGCCCTCGTGGGAGGAGATGATGGCTCCGGGGAGTTCAGAATCATCATCGACAGATAGCTAACTACAGTCGAGATTAAGAGGTGCGGTGCACCACAGAGTGCGCCACCGAGATGCGAGGACTTCTGTGCGGCAGCCATCCTTGGTGGGGAGAAGGGAGATGATCTCCCTAAGGATTCCGTCCGGGAGATCGCTGATGCGGTCCACCGGAGATTCTACTGGTTCCTCAGGCATTAAAACATGTGATGATCACCAGATGCCCGCTTCTATAAATATACCTCGCCGGTATTTGCTATTTGAAGATCATCATAGTTCTGGACTTCATCTATTCGTTCGTCTTCATCGAATATCATATCACCCTCCCCGGTATTGTTCAGATATTGTGAGCCGTCATCTTCTTCATTCTCATCTGGCCGGCTCGGGGAGCGTATGATCTCGAACAGGGCCTCTTCTCCTTCTCTGCCGGTATTGTCCGCCATAGTTTTTATTTAACTAATCCAGAAGAAATATAAAATAATTTAGTATTCAAATTAGAATGCATGCATCCAATCAATAAGAAAAAACCGAATCATAGTACATAATATGCATCTCGAAATCCAGATAATTAATATGCATCATCGAATATAATTTTGAATACATCGTCTCGAATATTATCGAATAATATAATCTCGAATACACCGTCTCGAATATCTCGAATACATCACTAGATAATACATATGGAATACTATCGAATAATCTAGTTCACTCACGGTTCCCAAGGCAAGGGCGGTGGACACCCAAAGAGAAGGAACCATCACAGGATCATAGCTCGGGTGAGATCCCCGAAGAACCTGCCAGGTATTGGAGAACCTGACGTCCAACGCGGCCATGTAGCGACGGACGTGCTCGTCCTCCTCCTTGACACGGCGACGTACCACCTCCGGTGGGGCCGGCTGTCTCCGCATCGAAAGTGGCCCACGCAAACGCCACCAAAGGAGCTTCGGGTCGACGACGAGACCCGGGGCCGGGTTCCTCACCAACCGGCGCGCCCCTGAAGGTAGCACCTCCAAGTGCCAGCCCGGCGGAGCGCAGTCCCGGACATGGCTCCTCTGAAGCAGGACGTCGTCGCGAACGGGTCGACGGCAAGGATGTGGGCCAGGCATAGTTGACGTCGAGAACAAATTCTATGCAAATGTAACATTTTTTAAATGATTGGATTGTGATTTCTTATATACGAGGAAAGCCTTTAGTCCCTGGCTATAGGAATAGGATTCGGAATCATAACGGATTCTCTTAACCTTTAAGGGATTTAACAAAATGGCGCCATTCTGGATGTGCAGAAAATGGTCCATATTTTCCTGATCTCATCTACCCTTCTATATGTCACATTGTCTACTGTCAAAGGATTCAAGAAAACCATGGCTTCATCATTAGCCGGAAGTAACGGGCGCATAATGGTACAAAGCTCTCCAAGTTGTTTTGGAACAGAGTCCCGGAAATTGGCTTTTTGGTATGAAGTGCAGCAAGAGCCTTCCGAATATCGCTATTTGGAAGGCCTTTGCTGAAATTCGTACCAAAAAGCGAATTATTCTATCCGGAACACCGTTTCAAAAACAACTTTGAAGAGCTTCGTAGCATCATACGCCTGTTACTTCCGGCTAATGATGAAGCCATGGATTTCTTCAATACTTTGACAGACAACATGACATATAGAAGAATATATATATAGATGAGATCAGAAAAAATTTGGATCAATTTGTGCACATCCATAATGGGGGCATTCTTGATAAATCTATGTCAAAAGTCTAACTTTGACATATGATCAAATATTGTTGCATATGTCAAAAATTCAAACTTTGACATATGATCAAACTTTCATGGGGGGGGGGGGGGGGGGGGGGGGGGGGGGGGGGGGGGGGGGGGGGGGGGGGGGGGGGGGGGGGGGGGGGGGGGGGGGGGGGGGGGGGGGGGGGGGGGGGGGGGGGGGGGGGGGGGGGGGGGGGGGGGGGGGGGGGGGGGGGGGGGGGGGGGGGGGGGGGGGGGGGGGGGGGGGGGGGGGGGGGGGGGGGGGGGGGGGGGGGGGGGGGGGGGGGGGGGGGGGGGGGGGGGGGGGGGGGGGGGGGGGGGGGGGGGGGGGGGGGGGGGGGGGGGGGGGGGGGGGGGGGGGGGGGGGGGGGGGGGGGGGGGGGGGGGGGGGGGGGGGGGGGGGGGGGGGGGGGGGGGGGGGGGGGGGGGGGGGGGGGGGGGGGGGGGGGGGGGGGGGGGGGGGGGGGGGGGGGGGGGGGGGGGGGGGGGGGGGGGGGGGGGGGGGGGGGGGGGGGGGGGGGGGGGGGGGGGGGGAAAAAACTAAAAAACAGAAAATAATTCATTGTGTGTGTGCGCGCGCGTGTGCGTGTGCGCGTGTGTGTGTGTGTGCGGGTTCGATGGGCGCGGCCATGGCGACAGGGGCTCACAGCGGGCGACGGACGGCGAGGCAAGGCAACGGGGGTGGCGACGGGGTCGGCGACGGCGCGCGACGAGGGCAGCAACGGGGGGCGGCGGCGATGATGTCGACAAAGCAGAGGAGAGGACGAAGAGAAGAAGATGAAACTGCAAATTTTTGAAGTGTCAGCATTTATAGGAGGGGCCTTTAGTCCCAGTTGGAGCCACCAACTGGGACTAAAGGTCTATTTTGGCCAGGCCAAGCGGCGGGAAGCGCAGGCCTTTAGTCCCGGTTGGTGGCTCCAACCGGGACTAAAGGGGGGGGTCTTTAGTCGCGGTTAGAGCCACCAACCGGGACTAAAGGCCTGTGCTTCCCGTGTGCGCAGTGCAGAAGTTTAGTCTCACCTCGCCGAGCGAAGGGCAGCCTCACTGGTTTATAAACTCAGCCGCGACTGCTCCTTCGAGCTCCTCTCCAAAGCCGGCTTCTGGGCCTAAAACTGCTGCGCTGCCCTGTGGGCCTACTGGGCCTTGGGGACCTGCATCATCGCCCAACTATAGGTTGGGTTTCTATTCGTATGCAGGCCGTTGTGGCCCAGTAGGCGGGCTTATTTTTTCATTTTTTTTTGTTTTCTGCGTTGTTTATTTTCTTTTATTTCTGAGTTGTTTTTTTTCTTTTATTTATAGTTTATTTGTGAATATTTTTGCTTTAGGTAAAAAAATTATAAACTTTCTGTTAGTGCCAGTAGTTTTCCAATTTGAATACTTTAAATTTGAATTATTTGAAATTTGTGTGAATCACTAGTTTGTGAATAACTTTACTTTAAAAATAGATTTTTCAGTGATTGTTTTTTTATGTTTAATATTAGTGTGTTTTGTCATTATATTCAATTTGGTAATACTTAGGTTATTTAAAAAAATGAAATGCCTTTGTAACAGATGAGTTTTCGTCTGAAACCCTGATACTTTGAAAGAGATTGTCCATTTTGTACACGAAGTGGATTCAGTTTTTGCCGTAACCCTCTCAAATTTTTAGCACATACTATGTGGGTGAAATGATGATACTAGGCCAACTTTCAACCTTTTCAGAGTTCATTTGTAGTGCTTTTCAATTTCAGGGTCATTTAGCTATAAAAAATCAGTAAATGCATGAAAAATAGCAAATGAAATCAGAAAGGGTTGAAAACTGATGATGTGGCTTTGAATGGTGCATACTGAACACACAAAAAGTCTGGAGTTAAAATAAGTTAAAAAAATGAAATGCCTTTGTAAAAGATGAGTTTTCGTCCAAAACCCTGATACTTCGAAAGAGATTGTCCATTTTGTACATGAAGTGCATCCAGTTTTTGTCGTAACCCTCTCAACTTTTTAGCACATGTTATGTGGGTGAAATGATGATACCATGCCAACTTTCAACCTTTTCAGAGTTCATTTGTAGTGCTTTTCAATTTCAGGGTCATTTAGCTCAAAAAAATCAGTAAATGCATGAAAATAGCAAATGAAGTCAGAAAGGGTTGAAAATTGATGACGTGGCTTTGGATGGTGCATACTGAACACACAAAAAGTCTGGAGTTGAAATAAGTTTAAAAATGAAATGCCTTTGTAACAAATGAGTTTTTGTCCGAAACCCTGGTACTTCGAAAGAGATTGTCCATTTTGTACACGAAGTGCATCCAGTTTTTGCCGTAACCCTCTCAACTTTTTAGCACATGCTATGTGGGTGAAATGATGATACCATGCCAACTTTCAACCTTTTTAGAGTTCATTTTGTAGTGCTTTTCAATTTCAGGGTCATTTAGCTCAAAAAATCAGTAAATGAGCTGAAAAATACCAAATGAAGTCAGAAAGGGTTGAAAATTGATGACGTTTGTCCGAAGCACAAAAGTACACGTTTAAAATGCCAAAACACATAAGCACCCTAACTATTACAAAGATTCCCTACGGTTTGTCCAAAGTGGGGCTTTCCAGATATATAAGTCCGGAAACTCACTAGAGAAGAAAGTGATGATAGTAAAGCCGGTCACATCCCAGAGTGGGATCTTTGGGTGTGAAACTTTTTCTTCGCGTGTGTCCCTTTGCGCCGTAACCATGGACAATCTTCATCATTTAACTAGATGCTCGGGTCAATATTCACTGTGAAGGGAGCAATTTCATGAAACTTTTCATAATCTTCTGACATGTCTGTCTTGTCATCCACTCCCACGATGTTTATTTTCCCTGAAAGAACTATGTGGCTCTTTGGCTCATCATATGATGTATTCGCTTCCTTATCTTTTCTTTTTCTCGGCTTGGTAGACATGTCCTTCACATAGAAAACCTGCGCCACATCATTGTCTAGGACGAATGGTTCATCTGCGTACGCAAGATTGTTGAGATCCACTGTTGTCATTCTGTACTGCAGGTCTTCCGTTACCCTGCCTCGTGTCAGATTGACCCATTTGCACCAAAACAAAGGGACCTTCAAACCACGTCCATAGTCAAGTTCCCATATCTCCTCTATGTAACCATAATATGTGTCCTTTCCCCTCTTGGTTGCTGCATCAAAGCGGACACCACTGTTTTGGTTGGTTCTCTTCTTATCTTGGGCGATCGTGTAAAATGTATTCCCATTTATCCTGTACCCTTTGAAAGTCATTATATTCGAAGATGGTAACTGGGACAGCAAGTATAGGTCATCTTCAACAGCGTCGTCATGCATGGCACGTGTCTGCAACCAACCGGCAAAAGTCCCCGTTTGTTCACGTGTAATCCAGTCGTCAGACTGCCCCGGGTGTTTGGAGCGTATAATATTCTTGTGTTCCTCCATATACGGAGCCACCAAGGCGGAATTTTGTAGATCTGTGTAGTGTGCTTGAGTGAGAGAATGCCCGTCCATACATATTATTTGTTTCGGTCCTAGCGTGCCATTTCCACCCAGTCTGCCCTTATGCTGCGATTTAGGAACACCAATCGGCTTAAGGTCAGGAATAAAGTCAATACAAAACTTAATGACCTCCTCATTTTCATACCCCTTGGAGATGCGTCCTTCTGGCCTAGCACGGTTATGAACATATTTCTTTAAGACTCCCATGAACCTCTCAAAGGGGAACATATTGTGTAGAAATACAGGACCGAGAACGGCAATCTCTTCGCATAGGTGAAGTAGGACGTGCGTCATGATGTTGAAGAAGGATGGTGGGAACATCAACTCGAAACTGACAAGACATTGCACCAAAACATTCCCTAACCTTGGTATGATTTCTGGATCGATTACCTTCTAAGAGATTGCATTGAGGAATGCACATAGCTTCACAATGGCTAATCGAACGTTTTCCGGTAGAAGCCCCCTCAATGCAACCGGAAGCAATTGCGTCATAATCACGTGGCAGTCATGAGACTTTAGGTCCTGGAACTTTTTCTCTGCCATATTTATTATTCCCTTTATATTCGACGAGAAGCCAGATGGGACCTTCATACTGAGCAGGCATTCAAAGAAGATTTCCTTCTCTTCTTTGGTAAGAGCATAGCTGGCATGACCCTGATGTATGCCGTATTTTCCGTGCATACGTTGCTGGTCCTCCCGTGCCTCCGGTGTATCTTTTGTCTTCCCATACACGCCCAAGAAGCCAAGCAGGGTCACGCAAAGATTCTTTGTCATGTGCATCACGTCGATTGCAGAGCGTACCTCTAGGTCTTCCCAATAGGGTAGGTCCCAAAATATAGATTTATTCTTCCACATGGGTGCGCGTCCATCAGCGTCATTCGGAACAGATTGTCCGCCAGGACCCTTTCCAAAGATTACCTTCAAATCCTTGACCATATCATGTACATCATCACCAGTACAGTGGCGAGGCTTCGTCCGGTGATCTGCCTCACCTTTGAAATGCTTGCCTTTCTTTCTTAGGGGATGCCTGCTCGGAAGAAATCGACGATGTGCCAGGTACACATTCTTCTTACAATTATCCAAATATATACTATCACTATCATCCAAACAGTGCGTGCATGCGCGGTATCCCTTGTTTGTCTGTCCTGAAAGGTTACTAAGAGCAGGCCAATCATTGATGGTCACAAACAGCAATGCATGTAGGTCAAATTCTTCCTGATCGAGCTCATCCAACGCACGTACACCTTTTCCATTCCACAGCTGTAAGAGTTCTTCAACTAATGGCCTTAGGTACACATTAATGTCGTTGTCGGGTTGCTTAGGGCCTTGGATGAGCACTGGCATCATAATGAACTTCCGCTTCATGCACAACCAAGGAGGAAGGTTATAGATACATAGAGTCACATGCCAGGTGCTATGATTGCTGCTCTGCTCCCCGAAAGGATTAATGCCATCTGCGCTTAGACCAAACCATACATTCCTTGTGTCATCTGCAAAGTCCCTCCACTTCCTCTCGACTTTTCTCCACTGCGACCCGTCAGCGGGCACTCTCAACTTCCCGTCTTTCTTATGGTCCTCTTTGTGCCATCGCATCAACTTGGCATGCTCATTGTTTTGGAACAAACATTTCAACCGTGGTATTATAGGAGCATACCACATCACCTTGGCAGGAATCTTCTTCCTGGGGTGCTCGCCCTCGACATCACCAGGGTCATCGCGGCTGATCTTATAGCGTAATGCACCGCATACCGGGCATGCGTTCAAATCCTCGTACTCACCGCGGTAGAGGATGCAGTCATTAGGGCATGCATGCATCTTCTGCACCTCTAATCCTAGAGGTCAGACAGCCTTCTTTGCTTTGTACGTACTCTCGGGCAATTCGTTGTCCTTTGGAAGCATCTTCTTTAACATTATCAGCAAGTTTCCAAATCCCTTGTCAGATACACCATTCTCTGCCTTCCATTGCGGCAATTCCAGTGTGGTGCCCAGCTTTTTCTTATCAGCTTTGCAATTTGGGTACAACAATTTCTTGTGATCCTCTAACATGCGCTGCAACTTCAGCCTCTCCTTTTCACTTGCGCAGTTTCTCTTTGCATCGGCAATGGCCCGACCTAGATCATCAGCGGGCTCATCTGATGCCTCTTCTTCAGCTTCTTCCCGCATTGCCGGCTCAGCTTCTTCCCCCATTGTTGTACCATCGTATTCAGGGAACCCATGGCCAGGATAGCTGCCGTCGTCCTCTTCTTCTTCATTGTCTTCCATCATAACCCCTCTTTCTCCGTGCTTGGTCCAAACATTATAGTGGGGCATGAAACTGGACTCAAACAGGTGGACGTGAATGGTTCTTGAGTTAGAGTAATTCTGATCATTCTTACAGCCAGCACATGGACAACACATAAAACCATCCGCCCGCTTGTTTGCCTCAGCCGCAAGTAGAAAAGTATGCACGCCATTAATGAACTAGGGAGAGCATCGATCATCGTACATCCATTGCCGGCTCATCTTCATTACACAGCACCGAAAAGACCAATTAATACAAGTTCATACATAAAGTTCATACACACTTATTCTCATAAAACAACATGATACGTCTCCAACGTATCTATAATTTATGAAGTATTCATGCTGCTATATTATCATTCTTGGATGTTTTACAATCATTTTATAGCAACTTTATATCATTTTTGGGACTAACCTATTGACCCAGTGCCCAGTGCCAGTTGCTGGTTTTTGCTTGTTTTTTACATCGTAGGAAATCAATATCAAACGGAGTCCAAACACCGCGAAACTTTTTGTGGATTTTTTATGGACCAGAAGACATCTAGTGGGCCAGAGAAGCACCTGGGGGTGCCCCGAGGGGGGCACAACCCACCAGGGCATGCCTGGGGGCCCAGGCGCGCCCAGGTGGGTTGTGCCCACTTCGGTGGCCTCCCGCACCCCCTCTTTGCCCTATAAATCACCAAATATTTCAAAAACCCTGGGGGTAGCCCTAGATCAGAAGTTCCGCCGCCGCAAGGCCTCTGTATCCACGAGATCCAATCTAGACCCCGTTCCGGCACTCCGCCGGAGGGGGAGATCATCACCAGTGGCCATCTTCATCATCCCGGTGGCCACCATGATGAGGAGGGAGTAGTCCACCCTCGGGGCTGAGTGTTTGTACCAGTAGCTATGTGTTTAATCTCTCTCTCTCTCTCTCTCTCTCTCTCTCTCTCTCGTCTTCTTGAGATGTCATGATCTTGATGTATCGCGGGCTTTGTTAATATAGTCGGATCATATGGTGTTTTCTCCTCTCTATCTTGTGATGAATTGAGTTTTCCGTTTGAGATTTCGTTTTATCGGATTTAATAATTTTATGGATTTGAGAGCACTTGATATATGTCTTGCAAATGAATACTCGTGGTGACAATGGGGTATCATATTGATTCACTTGATGTATGTTTTGGCACTCTACTCGCGGATTCCCGAGGTGACATTGGGGTAATCTATGCATAGGGGTTGATGCACGTTCTTGTCTTTGTTTCTCCGGTAGAAATCTTGGGGCACTCTTTGAGGTTCTTTGTGTTGGATTGAGAATTATGAATCTGAAATTATTTGGTGTTATTTTAGTACGAACTCTTGGATAGATCGATCGGAAAGAATAGCTTCGAGGTGGTTTCATACCCTACAAACAATTTCTTCTTATGTTCTCTTCTAGATAGGAACTTTGGAGTGATTCTTCATCGCACATTGAGGGATGGTTATATGATCCAATTATATTAGCATTGTTGAGAGATTGCACTAGCGAGTGTACGGACCCTAGGCCTCATTGTCAAGCATTGCAATACCATTTTTGCTCCGTTTTATCAATTGCTACCTTGCTGTTTTTATTTATTCAGATTATAAAAATATATTTCTACCATCAATATTACACTTTTATCACCATCTCTTCGCCGAACTAGTGCACCTATACAATTTGCCATTATATTGGGTGTGTTGGGGACACAAGAGATTTCTTGTATTTGGTTGCAGGGTTGTTTGAGAGAGACCATCTTCATCCTACACCTCCCACGGATTGATAAACCTTAGGTCATCCACTTGAGGGAAAATTGCTACTGTCCTACAAAACTCTGCGCTTGGAGGCCCAACATGAGTCTACAGGAATAAAGTCGCGTAGTAGACATCACAACATACAAACTCTCTAGCTAATGCATTTAAATGCAACAAAAAATGCGATCAAGATCGCAACTAAGGTAACAATTGATCCAACAACATAATGATACCAAGCCTCACTATCAATGGCATATTTTCTAATCTTTCTAATCTTCAAACGCATTTTCTCCATCTTGATCTTGTGATCATCGACGACATCGGCAACATGCAACTCCAATTCCATATTCTCCACCTCAATTCTTTTCAAATTTTCTTTCAAATACTCATTTTCTTTTTCAACTAAATTTAACCTCTCGACAATAGGGTCGGTTTGAATTTCCAGTTCACATACCTCCTAGATAAAAATATCTATGTCAACTTGATGGGCATAATTTGTCATAAACACGAAATGCAACAAATAGTTATAAAAGAGAATATACCACATCCGAATCATAAATCGGACGAGGGCCGATGGGGACGGATATCAAAACCATGGCACTATGTATAACAAACAACGTACGGGTAAGAAAATTAGACAAGTAACTATATATTTAAATCACACAAACATGATTTTTTTATATAAAAAAGATAAGAACAAGAGGCTCACCACAAGGTGGTGCCGGTGACGGGACGGTGCGGGCGATCGACGGTGGTTAGGATGGAGACGTGAAGGCACTAAGTAAACCACACCTACATATGCAAACTAAGAGTTATTTTGAGCTCAAATTGCATATAAATCAAATAAACTACCACATATAATTCCTCCCAAACTAAAACCCACAAATCACTATACTTATAGAGCATTGCAATAGCTAATCTAGCAATGAGAGATGAAAGGACAAAGTTGCTCACCTTTGTGATCACTTGGATGGATGGGATGCCTTCAAATCTTGACAAATTTTGGCAAAAATGGAGGATGAGCTCGAGAGGAGAGGAAGAAAACAGAGAGGAGAGGAAAGGGGAAGAACAGAGAGCTCGGGCTCGATGAAGGGTTTATATAGGATGATCTTTAGTACCGGTTGGTTACATGAACCGGGACTAAAGGTGCATCTCTAGTCCCGGTTCGTGCCACGAACCGGGACTAAAGGTGTTGATGGGGCCGTAGCCTGCCACCAGCCTGCCACCACCTCTTTAGTCCCGGTTCGTGGCATGAACCGGGACTAATGAGCACCGCCCGCCTAGCCGTTGGAACTGGTACTAATGGTCACATTAGTGCCAGTTCATTTACAAACCGGGACTAATGAGATGAACATTAGGCCCTTTTTCTACTAGTGTTGACTTACGAAAGAAAAAATATAGTTTATTTAGAAAGTCAATAAAATATGGAAAAATTAAGGAGGTTAAAAGAAAAATATGAAATGCTGGACGAAGCACTTTGCCCGGCAGGAAAAGGAATACTATTCATTTTTTAAGTATATAATATAATAATATAGTATAGGCATAGATATAGATAATATAGATATAGAGATAAGAATGTGGGGATGTGATTTTTTTTGTGATGATCGTATTTTGAAATAGGCTTTTGTCCCATTTTATAGATAAAGCACTAGTCCATACAACAAGCATCTAAGTCTCAGTCGAGAAACGACGGCTCGGGCCACAACAAAAGCATGCCCAAGAAAGCATAAAAGAAATCAGAAAAAAAACACCTAGTGGCAACCGCCAACCGGCAATAAGAAGACGAAAGTCGATGAGCCGTAGCCAATAGCACATCCAGCATGAGGCCGAGACAGTCTCGGTCCCCCTGCCTCGACAGCGGCCAGTGCTGTAGAAAAGCAAGGAATTTGAAGCAGGAGTTAGATACCTTCCACGGGAAGACATTCTCAATCACCATTTTATTACGAGTTATCCATAGTGTCCATGACATCGCCGCAAAGATGAGCCAAAAAAGGCGGGGATGTTGCGACGGCTGCGTAACCCTATACTGGAGGAAGTCCACAAGGTTCAGGGCCTCCCAGTCGGGCCCCAACGCCTCGTGTACGAACATCCACATCACCCTCACTGCCGTACATGAGAATAGGATATGGGTCTCCGTCTCTGGTATAGCGCAGAGCGGGCACAAGCCATTCCCCGGGCCTTGTTGCTTAAGTACCTCTGTCCCCGAGCGAAGGCGATTGCATAGAAGCTGCCACACGAATATCTTAATCTTCAGGGGTACGGGAGCTTTCGACATTGGTTCTAACCAGGGTGTGGCAGGTGACCGGCATAGAGCATGATATGCGGTGCACACGAAAAACTCCGCCATCGAGGCTAGCCTCCACGACACAGTGTCCGGATACTCTGGCAACACCTGTGGAAGAGCGCAGCTGGTACTTGATCACTGGAACTACGTTGGTGTTTCCCCCAAGAGGAGAGGGTGATGTAGTACAACAACGCTAAGAATTTCCCTCGGTTATGAAACCAAGGTATCGAACCAGTAGGAGAACCAAGCAGTCACAACGTAAGCGGCACCTTCGCACAAATAATAACACCTCGCAACCCGACGTGTTAAAGGGGTTATCAATCCCTTTCGGGGTACGGCGCCTCAAGATAGGCAAATGGACGTGAGGTAAATTGTAATAGATTGAAATAATAGATCGCAAGTAAATAAAAGTGCAGCAAGATATTTTTGTATTTTTTAGTTTAATAGATCTGAATAAAAATGCAAAGGAAAAGTAGATCGCAAGGTAAATATATGAGAAATAAGACACGGGGGGCCGTAGGTTTCACTAGTGGCTTCTCTCGAGAAAAATAGCAAACGGTGGGTAAACAAATTACTGTTGGACAATTGATAGAACTTCAAATAATCATGATGACATCCAGGCAATGATCATTACATAGGCATCACATCCAAGATTAGTAGACCGACTCATGCCTGCATCTACTACTATTACTCCACACATCGACCGCTATCCAGCATGCATCTAGTGTATTAAGTTCATGGAAAAATGGAGTAATGCAATAAGAACGATGACATGATGTAGACAAGATTCGTTTATCTATATGGGGGTAGATATTAGTCTCGTCTTTTTATCCTTAGTAGCAACGATACATACATGTCAGTTCCCCTTCTGTCACTGGGATCAAGCACCGTAAGATCGAACCCACTACCGGGCACCTCTTCCCATTGCAAGATAAATAGATCAAGTTGGCCAAACAAAACCCAAATATCGGAGAAGAAATACGAGGCTATAAGAGATCATGCATATAAGAGATCAAAGAAACTCAAATAACTTTCATGGATATAAAAAGATATAATTGATCATAAACTCGAAGTTCATCAGATCCCAACAAACACACCGCAAAAAGGACTTACATCATATGGATCTCCAAGAGACCATTGTATTGAGAATCAAAAGAGAGAGAGGAAGCCATCTAGCTACTAACTATGGACCCGAAGGTCTACAAAGAACTACTCACGCATCATCGGAGAGGCACCAATGGAAGTGGTGAACCCCTCCGTGATGGTGTCTAGATTGGATCTGGTGGTTCTGGACTCTGCGGCGGCTGGATGAATATTTCTTCGCCTCCCCTAGGGTTTCTGGAATATTGGGGTATTTATAGAGCAAAGAGGCGGTCCGGGGGTGCCTAAGGTGGGCACAACCCACCAGGGTGCGCCTGGGCCTCCTGGCGCGCCCTGGTGTATTGTGCTCCCCTCGGGGCACTTCCCAGGTGCAACCAGGGCCCATTGCCTTCCTTCTGTCCCATAAAAAATCACAAAAATAATTTCGGGGCATTTGGACTCCGTTTGATATTGATTTCCTGCGATGTAAAAAACATGCAAAAAACAGCAACTGGCACTTGGCACTATGTCAATAGGTTAGTACCAAAAAATGATATAAAATGACTATAAAATGATTATAAACATCCAAGATTGATAATAAAACAACATGGAACAATCAAAAATTATAGATACGTTGGAGACATATCAGCATCCCCAAGCTTAACTCCAGCTCGTCCTCGAGTAGGTAAGTGATAAAAACAGAATTTTTGATGTGGAGTGCTGTTCATCAAGTCATATCATATTCTTTTCTTTATAGCATGGACATTTGGACTTTTATGTGATTCAAAGCAATAGTCTAGTTTTGACATAATAATTTAGATACAGAAAGTGCGTTAAGTCGACTAGAGGGGGGGGTGAATAGGCGATTTTTATGAATTCTTCACTGAGGAATTTCAGGGTGAGGAAATTCCTAAGCGAAGAACTACTTGCAGTGGAATAAGTACTCAGATGCAGACATAACATGACATAGGCATAGTCATCATGATGAAATGGATAAAAAAACACAGAGTACAGAAAGTGTAAGCACAGGATAAACAGAATAAAGACAAACAGACTGAAGAAATTGAACTGAGGAAATTAAGAAAGTCTTCAGTCAAAGTCTTCAAACAGATATGAACAAGCACACAACACAGTAATGAGGAAATGGAAGGGTTGAGGAAATAGAACCAGTAGGCTTGGTGAAGACAGTGATTTGGTAGACCAGTTCCAACTGCTGTGACAGTTGTACGTTTGGTTGGAGTGGCTAGGTATTTAAACCTGAGGACACACAGTCCCGGACACACAGTCCTCACCGTATTCTCCTTGAGGTAAGGTCACACAGACCTCGCCCAATCACTCGTGGTAAGTCTTCCGGTGACTTCCAAACCTTCACAAACTTGGTCACTCGGCGATCCACAATTTCCTCTTGGATGCTCTAGACCATGACGCCTAACCGTCTGGAAGATGCACAATCTTCAATGGTAACAAGCGTCGGATCCACACAGGAACATTTTCTTCAGTGATGCTCAATCACTTTGGGTTTGTAGGTGTTTGGGTTTGGGTTTTCCTCACTTGATGATTTTTGCTCAAAGTCCTCGGAGGATGGGATGCTCTCAATGACAAGTGTCAGTTTCTCTTGGAGCAGCCAACCAGCTAGTGGTTGTAGGGGGCGCTATTTATAGCCCAGGGAGCAGCCCGACATGATAAGACATAAATGCCCTTCAATGGTATGACCGTTAGGTGGGTAGATATTTTGGGACAGCTGGCGCATAGCACAGCAACGGTCGGAAATTTAACTATAAAATTCCTTAGGGCTATCATGTTCCTCACTTGTAGGCAATCCGCACTGGCGAATTCCTAACTCCTCAGTCAGAACAAATTCCTCAGAGACCAGAAGAACTTCGTCTCTGTCACTGAAGAAATTGACTGAACTGCATGAGATTTCCAATGGCTTCATTAGAAAGGATTGGTAGGTGTAGGATTTTGAGATGAGCATCACTTGGAAACTTTTCCTTAGTTTTTCCTCAACCCCCTTTAATAATACGGTGTTTCCTAAGACTCAAGAAAGAGAAAATGAAACTACAAAAACAAAAGTCTTCACGCTTCATATTCCTCGCATGATTATCAAGTCTTCACGGTCACACCAATTCTGGGTGTGCCCTTAATGAATTGACCCGTTGGCGGCTATAGCGAGATCTGGGTCAGAGTCTATTTTCTTCACTTTCAAAGTCTTCAGAAGTCCAAAGTCTTCAGTCGAAGACAGTCATTTTGAGGGGTCGACTTTCTCTGTAACTATCAAACTCCTCATAGACTTATAGACCTGTGTACACTCACAAACGCATCAGTCCCTTAACCTATAAGTCTTCAATACACCAAAATCACTAAGGGGCACTAGATGCACTTACAATCTCCCCCTTTTTAGTGATTGATGACAATATAGGTTAAGTTATCAACGGGGATAAACATATGAAGTGTAAATACTGATATTGAGGAATTTGATTACAAGATATAGAAGAACTCCCCCTGAAGATGTGCATAGTGAGGAATTTGCTTTTGAAGCAATGCACACTTGAAGAGTAGAATCATGGAGATCTCCCTCTATATCTTGTAATTCATACACGCATTTAACATATGATATGAAGAATTTGAAAGGCATGATGAAATATGGTGACTGATGTAATTCAGCATGTGTGCATTAACATATATGAGGAAATAGCATGCAGAAGAACATAGAGAAAGTATCATACCACCATCAGGTTTAAGATTACAACTCGATCCAATAAAGTCTTCAAAAGAACGAGAGTTGTAACTTAGCAAAAACACCCATATATAGAGACCCGCTTGAAGACTAACTCAAATTTCTCCCCCTTTTTCATCAAATGACCAAAAGGGACGAAAAATGAGGACTAACGTCCCTGAAGAATATCATGAAGACGATGGAGGAGCGCCAGCTTTGTCGGGGTCGGTTGTTGAAGTAGGGCCTGCCGCAGTGTCGTCCAAATCTTCATTTTCATCAGTCTCGTGCGATGAAGAATATGAGCTAGCTACTAAGGAAGGAACTTTGACTTTCTTGAATTTCTTCAACAGAGGCTGAGACCAGTCAAAGTCCTGCTTGAAGCCCATCTGCTTGAGATCTTCTTCACCATAAAGATGAGACAGAACAGCCTAGGTGCGATTGAATACTTCATGGAGGTAGTAGTGGTTCTTCTTCACTGAATTGTGTGTAGTAGTCATGTTGTGAAGAATTGAACCAAACTGACGCTTGACCCATTTGTGGTTGCGATCGACCTTCTGGTGAAGACTGAGGAGAAGCTCACGATCAGTCATCACCCTTGGAGCCGTACCTTGAGGATTTTGCTTTGTGGCATTGGCGACAGAGTCATCATTGGTGGAGTAAGATGCAGCTTTGCGGAACTGACCATCCAATGGACGAATGCCTTCATCAATAACGTAGTAGCCTTGCCCTTTTCATCAGCTGAGGAAAATGTCCGTTTGAGGACTTCAATGGAGGGCAAGTAGCTGCCATGGTTGAGTGTGTCAGTCTTGTAATTGATTGAAGACCTTGATCTGAGGAATCTCATAATCCGAGGAATTTGGTCCTTGGGGCTTGACCGGGCTTCAGCCGCTTCATAAACACTTGCATATAGTGATCAGAGAGCTCAGGTTCATGGTAGATGAGCTGCGCACCTTCAAGGGGAGGACTGACAGGCAGGGCATGAAGCAAGTTAGAGGCCAGTGCTTTGAAGTGAGTGTTTTCTATCATCCAGTCCAACACCCAAGAGTTCATATCTTTAGCATTTCCTGTGATGTGCAGCGTTGCGTAGAACTAAAGAATTAGCTCTTCATTCCAATCACATATGTCAGTGCAGAAGTTGAGCAGTCCAGCGTCATGAAGAACACTAAGGACTGGTGTGAAGCAAGGTAGTGTTTCCATATCCACATGAGGAATATGCTCATGGTCAAAGACTTTGTCCTTATCAAAAAGCAGTGAAGAATAGAAGTTGGCTTGGCTTGCTGTCCAGAAACGCTTCCTTCGAAGACGAGCAGAGTCATAAGGATTGTAATCTGTGAAGAATACATGCTCATGGAAGAAATCATCAGCCTTGAAATTTTGCTTCTTGGAGAAGGGATTCTTCGGCTTGGGCCGAGGAGTATCAGTCAAAGTCATCACAGCCTCAGGAATCACATTCTCAGGAACCACAGGCTGAGGAATTTCAGTTTCTGCTTCAGTAGCAGCCCGGGTCGTTAATTCTTCATCAACATTAACATCATCACTAGTGGCTGGAATTTCTTCAGGAATGGAAGGAGTGGCTTCAGGTTCATCAGGGCCCATTTGAACTTCAGTGTGCACTGGGGACTGAGGAATTTGTTGCAGTGGTGTGAACATGGGAGAGTTGGGGTGCTGACTTTCCCAACAGTCATCATTCATCACTGGAGTGGTGCTCCCAATGTCCACGTCTTCATCTTCTTCATTCAATTCTTCAACGCCTGCCTTTTCAGCTGTGAACTGAGGCATAGGCGATGAGACAACTGGGGTTGAAGGGATATTATCCACTTCAATTTCTTCGTCCAACTGCTCTGAAGAAGCAGCAGAAGGAACATCTTCATCAGATCCGCTTGGGGTCACATAATCTTCACCAAAAGGAATGATTTCCTTTGATGGCATGCTTGAGACAGGAACAACATCAATGGGATTCTCAAAAGAGCTTGTCAATGTCTTCATTTTCTTCGGTGCTGAAGACTGTGATGAAGCAGATGCTTTCCTCTTCTTCACTGCTGCTCGCTCCGCAGCCTTGGTTTTCTTCGCTTCTGAAGCAGAAGGAAGTATGGGACTTGGCGTTGGTGCAGGAGGAGCAGAGGAATCTGGTGCATTTTCTTCAGGCACAACTGTTGCAGTTGCCCTGGTTGGTTCAGTTTCTTCAGGCTCAGCGGTTGATGCCTCAGCTGGCCTGGCTTGTTCCTCAGGCGCAATACTAGTGGTTGCCCTGGCAATGTCATCAGCGGCTGGAACATCTTCATCAGCCCTGGTACTTGTAGTTTCATCAGTAGCCTGATTTTCATCAGCAGTGCTGGCATGTTCTTCAGTGGGCTGAGCAGATGCTTCACCTTGAAGAATTTCAATGTGCGTTGGAGCAGCAACATTGGGTGAGAATTCCTGTGCCATTTTGACAAATCTGACTTTGGCTCCAAGCCATTCTGCACGGTATGCATCAAATTCATCACTGAGTTTCTTGATTTCAGCTTGCAGAGCAATGAGTTCATCAGGTGATACTTCAACACGTTTTGCTTCAGAAAGCACTCTTTCTTGTACTGAGCTTCCTTCACTGCCCTGGCTTTCTCATACTTCCATTTTTCTTCGCCAATGAAGGCGGTCAGCATGTGACTTTGACCAGGAGTGAGCTTGAAGTCAGGCACAGGTGTGTTGGGGTCCTTGTGCCAGAGATCAACGAACTCAAGGATCAGCTTGGGATCCAGCAGGAGAGGAACTTCACTTCCTTTGGCTCTAGCGGCCCTTTGCTGTCTATCTCTGATGATTTCGGCGAGTTCCTCATCATCAGCTTCGTCTTCACTGGATGGTACTTGAAAGGCAACCTGCTTCTTGTGAGGACTTGGTCTAGAGCCTCGTCCAACAGTGGCCTTGGTCTTCAGCAGAGTGGGGCTAGTGAGGATTGCGGAGGAGCTGAAGAACTTGCAGAGGCTCCTAAGGCAATAGATTTTCCTGTGGTCCTTTGGCACGAGGCTAGATGCACAGGTGCTGAGGACTTTGCCGGAGGAGCTGAGGACTTTGGAGGAGCAGGAGCAGCATGAGGAATTTGCTGTGAGGGCTTTGCAGAACTGGGCCGTGAGGGCATTGCTGAGGTGCTTGGCCATGAGGACATTAAAGCAGAAGCACTTGGCTTGTGTGCGGGCTTCTTGGGCATGGCCTTCTTAGGCTTGCTAGCAGAGGCCTCAGTAGTGGCAGCAGCAGAGTCTTCATTGAATTTCTTCACTGCCTCTTTTGCCACTTTGGCCAGTTTTGCTTGACGTCTGGCCCATTCAGCGGGAAATTCCTCACCACGCCTGATGCTAGTGGGATCAGCTTCTTGGCCTGGTCCCAATGGAGGTCTTGGGCATGGAGGGTGTACTGCGAATTTCTTCATGTACTTGGGAGTCACATATCTGTACTCCCTCCATTCTTTGGTCCATCTCCTCTCTATCCTCTGAATGCGCACTTTGCGCTCATTCTTAGTTTCATGAGGAGGAGTGCAGTACCCTGCATAGATGTCTTCAGGTATCTCAATGTTGACTTCCAATTTCTTCCCTCCCTTCTGAGATTTCTTGCCGTCAGCCATTTTCTTCAGCTGGGGATTCTGAACTATTGAGTTCTCTGACGAGGTATGCAACTTTTCTTCGAGGAACGCTGCAAATGAGTTAAGTTGATGAGAACCTAATGATTCAGCAGCGGACATGTGTACCTGTAAACAAAGTATAGGTGCGAAGAATTTGGAGAGGTCATATGCATTCTCAGAAGTTTTGCAATAAAGAACAAGGTTGATGAATTTGACCAGATGTGTCTTGAGGAATTTCACTAAGCGTTATTTGACTTAGGTTCCAGAGTTGTATAGATTGAAAATCCACACAATTGAGGAATCTTGAAGAAAAATGTTGCTTAGGGAAACAGAACAAGAACAGATGTTTGTGTGAGGTGTTTAGAGTGTGAAGATTGAAGAATAAACACCTTTTCAAGATTTGTAGAAATCAAAGGAATCAACAAGGGCAGTAAAAGTAACTTTTAATTACCCTTGACGAAGAACACGACGAACTATGAATAGTAGATTTGAACCTCGTCGGTTAGGATCTTCCATGCCCTAGCTTGGCAGAGGAAGACGGCTACGGCGGCGGCGGAGAGAAGAAATCCGTGGCCGGCGCGAGTACGACGGCGACGAGGTCGAGGCAGCGAAGCTCTTCCTCACCGGCGACGATGGAAGTAGCGGCGGCGCTAGGTTTTGAGAGCTTGAGCGAGGGAGTGAGGTCGAGCGGAGTAAAAACAGTCTAAGGAGGGTGAGGGGTATTTATAGCCGAGGTGAAAAACCGCTCGCCCGAGGAAAATGGACGAACGTGCCCCTGACCCTTCTCATCCTTGTGACATGTGTCACCCATGTACAGAGAGGTGGAGATCGTGTGAGATCGTGGGTGAATAAGATAATCATATCGTGGAATATGGAACGGTTTGAGCGGCAACAGCCAAAAATTCATATATGAAAATTTTAATGTTTCGTTCGCAATTTCGGGGGGGGGGGGGGGGGGGGGGGGGGGGGGGGGGGGGGGGGGGGGGGGGGGGGGGGGGGGGGGGGGGGGGGGGGGGGGGGGGGGGGGGGGGGGGGGGGGGGGGGGGGGGGGGGGGGGGGGGGGGGGGGGGGGGGGGGGGGGGGGGGGGGGGGGGGGGGGGGGGGGGGGGGGGGGGGGGGGGGGGGGGGGGGGGGGGGGGGGGGGGGGGGGGGGGGGGGGGGGGGGGGGGGGGGGGGGGGGGGGGGGGGGGGGGGGGGGGGGGGGGGGGGGGGGGGGGGGGGGGGGGGGGGGGGGGGGGGGGGGGGGGGGGGGGGGGGGGGGGGGGGGGGGGGGGGGGGGGGGGGGGGGGGGGGGGGGGGGGGGGGGGGGGGGGGGGGGGGGGGGGGGGGGGGGGGGGGGGGGGGGGGGGGGGGGGGGGGGGGGGGGGGGGGGGGGGGGGGGGGGGGGGGGGGGGGGGGGGGGGGGGGGGGGGGGGGGGGGGGGGGGGGGGGGGGGGGGGGGGGGGGGGGGGGGGGGGGGGGGGGGGGGGGGGGGGGGGGGGGGGGGGGGGGGGGGGGGGGGGGGGGGGGGGGGGGGGGGGGGGGGGGGGGGGGGGGGGGGGGGGGGGGGGGGGGGGGGGGGGGGGGGGGGGGGGGGGGGGGGGGGGGGGGGGGGGGGGGGGGGGGGGGGGGGGGGGGGGGGGGGGGGGGGGGGGGGGGGGGGGGGGGGGGGGGGGGGGGGGGGGGGGGGGGGGGGGGGGGGGGGGGGGGGGGGGGGGGGGGGGGGGGGGGGGGGGGGGGGGGGGGGGGGGGGGGGGGGGGGGGGGGGGGGGGGGGGGGGGGGGGGGGGGGGGGGGGGGGGGGGGGGGGGGGGGGGGGGGGGGGGGGGGGGGGGGGGGGGGGGGGGGGGGGGGGGGGGGGGGGGGGGGGGGGGGGGGGGGGGGGGGGGGGGGGGGGGGGGGGGGGGGGGGGGGGGGGGGGGGGGGGGGGGGGGGGGGGGGGGGGGGGGGGGGGGGGGGGGGGGGGGGGGGGGTGACGCTAGGGTTATAAAGGAAGTTTGTATGTGGTTACCGAATGTTGTTCGGTGTCCCGGATGAGATCCCGGACGTCACGAGGAGTTCCGGAATGGTCCGGAGGTAAAGATTTATATATGGGAAGTCCTGTTTTGGTCACCGGAAAAGTTTCGGGTTTTTCCGGTAACGTACTGGGACCACCGGGAGGGTCCCGGGGGTCCACCAAGTGGGGCCACCAACCTTGGAGGGCAGCATGGGCCAAGTGTGGGAGGGGACCAGCCCCAGGTGGGCTGGTGCGCCCCCCCCCCCCCCGGGGGGGGGGGGGGACAGGGCCCAAGGCGCAAGGGAAGTGGGGAAGGGGGCAAACCCTAGGGCAGATGGGCCCTAAGGCCCACCCTAGGTGCGCCTCCCCCCTCTCCCCCTTCTGGCCGCACCAGATGCCATCTGGGGGCTGCCGCCACCCCTGGGGAGGGAACCCTAGAGGAGGCGCAGCCCCCTCCCCTCCTCCTATAAATAGTGGGGGTTTTGGGGCTGCCCAACACACGAGAACTTCTCCCTCTTGGCGCAACCCTACCTCTCGTACTCCTCCTCTTCCGCGGTGCTTGGCGAAGCCCTGCTGGACTACCACGCTCCTCCATCACCACCACGCCGTTGTGCTGCTGCTGGATGGAGTCTTCCTCAACCTCTCCCTCTCACCTTGCTGGATCAAGGCATGGGAGACGTCATCGGGTTGTACGTGTGTTGAACGCGGAGGTGCCGTCCGTTCGGCACTAGGATCTCCGGTGATTTGGATCACGACGAGTACGACTCCTTCAACCCGTTCTCTTGAACGCTTCCGCTTAGCGATCTACAAGGGTATGTAGATGCACTCTCCTTCCCCTCGTTGTTGGTTTCTCTATAGATAGATCTTGGTGACACGTAGGAAAATTTTGAATTTCTGCTATGTTCCCCAACACATACGTCAGCCACCTCGGATCATGGGCCTCCCGAATACCGTAGGAATGCTTTGGGTGTACCAAACGTCACAACGTAACTGGGTGGCTAGGGGGGGGGGGGGGGGGGGGGGGGGGGGGGGGGGGGGGGGGGGGGGGGGGGGGGGGGGGGGGGGGGGGGGGGGGGGGGGGGGGGGGGGGGGGGGGGGGGGGGGGGGGGGGGGGGGGGGGGGGGGGGGGGGGGGGGGGGGGGGGGGGGGGGGGGGGGGGGGGGGGGGGGGGGGGGGGGGGGGGGGGGGGGGGGGGGGGGGGGGGGGGGGGGGGGGGGGGGGGGGGGGGGGGGGGGGGGGGGGGGGGGGGGGGGGGGGGGGGGGGGGGGGGGGGGGGGGGGGGGGGGGGGGGGGGGGGGGGGGGGGGGGGGGGGGGGGGGGGGGGGGGGGGGGGGGGGGGGGGGGGGGGGGGGGGGGGGGGGGGGGGGGGGGGGGGGGGGGGGGGGGGGGGGGGGGGGGGGGGGGGGGGGGGGGGGGGGGGGGGGGGGGGGGGGGGGGGGGGGGGGGGGGGGGGGGGGGGGGGGGGGGGGGGGGGGGGGGGGGGGGGGGGGGGGGGGGGGGGGGGGGGGGGGGGGGGGGGGGGGGGGGGGGGGGGGGGGGGGGGGGGGGGGGGGGGGGGGGGGGGGGGGGGGGGGGGGGGGGGGGGGGGGGGGGGGGGGGGGGGGGGGGGGGGGGGGGGGGGGGGGGGGGGGGGGGGGGGGGGGGGGGGGGGGGGGGGGGGGGGGGGGGGGGGGGGGGGGGGGGGGGGGGGGGGGGGGGGGGGGGGGGGGGGGGGGGGGGGGGGGGGGGGGGGGGGGGGGGGGGGGGGGGGGGGGGGGGGGGGGGGGGGGGGGGGGGGGGGGGGGGGGGGGGGGGGGGGGGGGGGGGGGGGGGGGGGGGGGGGGGGGGGGGGGGGGGGGGGGGGGGGGGGGGGGGGGGGGGGGGGGGGGGGGGGGGGGGGGGGGGGGGGGGGGGTGTTATTACACGTTATGTCATAATACTTATGGCAATTTTCTCTTATTTTACAAGGTTTATCATCAAGAGGGAGGATGCCGGCAGCTGGAATTCTGGCTGGAAAAGGAGCGAATATTGGTAATCTATTCTGCACAGCTCCAAAAATCCTGAAACTCCACGGAAGTTATTTTTGGAATTAATAAGAATTATTGAGCGAAGAAAACACCAGAGGAGGCCCACACCCTGGCCAGGAGGGTGGGGGCGCGCCTAGTAGGTGGGCGCGCCCCCCTGTCTCCTGGGCCCCCTGGTGGCCCTCCGGTGCCCATCTTCTGCTATATGAAGGCTTTTACCCTGGAAAAAATCATAAGCAAGCTTACGGGATGAAACTCCACCGCCACGAGGCGGAACCTTGCCGGAACCAATCTAGGGCTCCGGTGGAGCTGTTCTGCCAGGGAAACTTCCCTCCGGGAGGGGAAATCATCACCATCATTATCACCAACGATCCTCTCATCGGGAGGGGGTCAATCTCCATCAACATCTTCACCAGCACCATCTCCTCTCAAAACCCTAGTTCATCTCTTGTATCCAATCTTGTATCAAAACCACAAATTGGTACCTGTGTGTTGCTAGTAGTGTTGATTACTCCTTGTAGTTGATGCTAATTGGTTTACTTGGTGGAAGATCATATGTTCAGATCCTTAATGCATATTAATACTCCTTTGATTATGAACATGAATATACTTTGTGAGTAGTTACTTTTGTTCCTGAGGACATGGGTGAAGTCTTCCTATTAGTAGTCATGTGAATTTGGTATTCGTTCAATACTTTGATGAGATGTATGTTGTCTCTCCTCTAGTGGTGTTATGTGAACGTCAACTACATGACACTTCACCATTATTTGGGCTTAGAGGAAGGTATTGGGAAGTAATAAGTAGATGATGGGTTGCTAGAGTGACAGAAGCTTAAACCCTAGTTTATGCGTTGCTTCGTAAGGGGTTAATCATGCTATGGTTAGGTTGGGGGGGGGGGGGGGGGGGGGGGGGGGGGGGGGGGGGGGGGGGGGGGGGGGGGGGGGGGGGGGGGGGGGGGGGGGGGGGGGGGGGGGGGGGGGGGGGGGGGGGGGGGGGGGGGGGGGGGGGGGGGGGGGGGGGGGGGGGGGGGGGGGGGGGGGGGGGGGGGGGGGGGGGGGGGGGGGGGGGGGGGGGGGGGGGGGGGGGGGGGGGGGGGGGGGGGGGGGGGGGGGGGGGGGGGGGGGGGGGGGGGGGGGGGGGGGGGGGGGGGGGGGGGGGGGGGGGGGGGGGGGGGGGGGGGGGGGGGGGGGGGGGGGGGGGGGGGGGGGGGGGGGGGGGGGGGGGGGGGGGGGGGGGGGGGGGGGGGGGGGGGGGGGGGGGGGGGGGGGGGGGGGGGGGGGGGGGGGGGGGGGGGGGGGGGGGGGGGGGGGGGGGGGGGGGGGGGGGGGGGGGGGGGGGGGGGGGGGGGGGGGGGGGGGGGGGGGGGGGGGGGGGGGGGGGGGGGGGGGGGGGGGGGGGGGGGGGGGGGGGGGGGGGGGGGGGGGGGGGGGGGGGGGGGGGGGGGGGGGGGGGGGGGGGGGGGGGGGGGGGGGGGGGGGGGGGGGGGGGGGGGGGGGGGGGGGGGGGGGGGGGGGGGGGGGGGGGGGGGGGGGGGGGGGGGGGGGGGGGGGGGGGGGGGGGGGGGGGGGGGGGGGGGGGGGGGGGGGGGGGGGGGGGGGGGGGGGGGGGGGGGGGGGGGGGGGGGGGGGGGGGGGGGGGGGGGGGGGGGGGGGGGGGGGGGGGGGGGGGGGGGGGGGGGGGGGGGGGGGGGGGGGGGGGGGGGGGGGGGGGGGGGGGGGGGGGGGGGGGGGGGGGGGGGGGGGGGGGGGGGGGGGGGGGGGGGGGGGGGGGGGGGGGGGGGGGGGGGGGGGGGGGGGGGGGGGGGGGGGGGGGGGGGGGGGGGGGGGGGGGGGGGGGGGGGGGGGGGGGGGGGGGGGGGGGGGGGGGGGGGGGGGGGGGGGGGGGGGGGGGGGGGGGGGGGGGGGGGGGGGGGGGGGGGGGGGGGGGGGGGGGGGGGGGGGGGGGGGGGGGGGGGGGGGGGGGGGGGGGGGGGGGGGGGGGGGGGGGGGGGGGGGGGGGGGGGGGGGGGGGGGGGGGGGGGGGGGGGGGGGGGGGGGGGGGGGGGGGGGGGGGGGGGGGGGGGGGGGGGGGGGGGGGGGGGGGGGGGGGGGGGGGGGGGGGGGGGGGGGGGGGGGGGGGGGGGGGGGGGGGGGGGGGGGGGGGGGGGGGGGGGGGGGGGGGGGGGGGGGGGGGGGGGGGGGGGGGGGGGGGGGGGGGGGGGGGGGGGGGGGGGGGGGGGGGGGGGGGGGGGGGGGGGGGGGGGGGGGGGGGGGGGGGGGGGGGGGGGGGGGGGGGGGGGGGGGGGGGGGGGGGGGGGGGGGGGGGGGGGGGGGGGGGGGGGGGGGGGGGGGGGGGGGGGGGGGGGGGGGGGGGGGGGGGGGGGGGGGGGGGGGGGGGGGGGGGGGGGGGGGGGGGGGGGGGGGGGGGGGGGGGGGGGGGGGGGGGGGGGGGGGGGGGGGGGGGGGGGGGGGGGGGGGGGGGGGGGGGGGGGGGGGGGGGGGGGGGGGGGGGGGGGGGGGGGGGGGGGGGGGGGGGGGGGGGGGGGGGGGGGGGGGGGGGGGGGGGGGGGGGGGGGGGGGGGGGGGGGGGGGGGGGGGGGGGGGGGGGGGGGGGGGGGGGGGGGGGGGGGGGGGGGGGGGGGGGGGGGGGGGGGGGGGGGGGGGGGGGGGGGGGGGGGGGGGGGGGGGGGGGGGGGGGGGGGGGGGGGGGGGGGGGGGGGGGGGGGGGGGGGGGGGGGGGGGGGGGGGGGGGGGGGGGGGGGGGGGGGGGGGGGGGGGGGGGGGGGGGGGGGGGGGGGGGGGGGGGGGGGGGGGGGGGGGGGGGGGGGGGGGGGGGGGGGGGGGGGGGGGGGGGGGGGGGGGGGGGGGGGGGGGGGGGGGGGGGGGGGGGGGGGGGGGGGGGGGGGGGGGGGGGGGGGGGGGGGGGGGGGGGGGGGGGGGGGGGGGGGGGGGGGGGGGGGGGGGGGGGGGGGGGGGGGGGGGGGGGGGGGGGGGGGGGGGGGGGGGGGGGGGGGGGGGGGGGGGGGGGGGGGGGGGGGGGGGGGGGGGGGGGGGGGGGGGGGGGGGGGGGGGGGGGGGGGGGGGGGGGGGGGGGGGGGGGGGGGGGGGGGGGGGGGGGGGGGGGGGGGGGGGGGGGGGGGGGGGGGGGGGGGGGGGGGGGGGGGGGGGGGGGGGGGGGGGGGGGGGGGGGGGGGGGGGGGGGGGGGGGGGGGGGGGGGGGGGGGGGGGGGGGGGGGGGGGGGGGGGGGGGGGGGGGGGGGGGGGGGGGGGGGGGGGGGGGGGGGGGGGGGGGGGGGGGGGGGGGGGGGGGGGGGGGGGGGGGGGGGGGGGGGGGGGGGGGGGGGGGGGGGGGGGGGGGGGGGGGGGGGGGGGGGGGGGGGGGGGGGGGGGGGGGGGGGGGGGGGGGGGGGGGGGGGGGGGGGGGGGGGGGGGGGGGGGGGGGGGGGGGGGGGGGGGGGGGGGGGGGGGGGGGGGGGGGGGGGGGGGGGGGGGGGGGGGGGGGGGGGGGGGGGGGGGGGGGGGGGGGGGGGGGGGGGGGGGGGGGGGGGGGGGGGGGGGGGGGGGGGGGGGGGGGGGGGGGGGGGGGGGGGGGGGGGGGGGGGGGGGGGGGGGGGGGGGGGGGGGGGGGGGGGGGGGGGGGGGGGGGGGGGGGGGGGGGGGGGGGGGGGGGGGGGGGGGGGGGGGGGGGGGGGGGGGGGGGGGGGGGGGGGGGGGGGGGGGGGGGGGGGGGGGGGGGGGGGGGGGGGGGGGGGGGGGGGGGGGGGGGGGGGGGGGGGGGGGGGGGGGGGGGGGGGGGGGGGGGGGGGGGGGGGGGGGGGGGGGGGGGGGGGGGGGGGGGGGGGGGGGGGGGGGGGGGGGGGGGGGGGGGGGGGGGGGGGGGGGGGGGGGGGGGGGGGGGGGGGGGGGGGGGGGGGGGGGGGGGGGGGGGGGGGGGGGGGGGGGGGGGGGGGGGGGGGGGGGGGGGGGGGGGGGGGGGGGGGGGGGGGGGGGGGGGGGGGGGGGGGGGGGGGGGGGGGGGGGGGGGGGGGGGGGGGGGGGGGGGGGGGGGGGGGGGGGGGGGGGGGGGGGGGGGGGGGGGGGGGGGGGGGGGGGGGGGGGGGGGGGGGGGGGGGGGGGGGGGGGGGGGGGGGGGGGGGGGGGGGGGGGGGGGGGGGGGGGGGGGGGGGGGGGGGGGGGGGGGGGGGGGGGGGGGGGGGGGGGGGGGGGGGGGGGGGGGGGGGGGGGGGGGGGGGGGGGGGGGGGGGGGGGGGGGGGGGGGGGGGGGGGGGGGGGGGGGGGGGGGGGGGGGGGGGGGGGGGGGGGGGGGGGGGGGGGGGGGGGGGGGGGGGGGGGGGGGGGGGGGGGGGGGGGGGGGGGGGGGGGGGGGGGGGGGGGGGGGGGGGGGGGGGGGGGGGGGGGGGGGGGGGGGGGGGGGGGGGGGGGGGGGGGGGGGGGGGGGGGGGGGGGGGGGGGGGGCTTGTGGTGACATTGGAGTATCTAGGTGACATTAGGGTTTTGGTTGATTTGTATCTTAAGTTGTTATTCTAGTACGAACTCTATGATAGATCGAACGGAAAGAATAGCTTCGTGTTATTTTACTACGGACTCTTGAATAGATCGATCAGGAAGAATAACTTTGAGGTGGTTTCGGACCCTACAATAATCTCTTCGTTTGTTCACCGCTATTAGTGACTTTGGAGTGACTCTTTGTTGCATGTTGAGGGATAGTTAAATGATCCAGTTATGTTATTATTATTGAGAGAACTTGCACTAGTGAAAGTATGAACCCTAGGCCTTGTTTCCTAGCATTGCAATACCGTTTACGCTCACTTTTACCACTTGTTACCTTGCTGTTTTTATATTTTCAGATTACAAATACTCATATCTATCATCCATATTGCACTTGTATCACCATCTCTTCGCCGAACTAGTGCACCTATACAATTTACCATTTGTATTGGGTGTGTTGGGGACACAAGAGACTCTTTGTTATTTGGTTGCAGGGTTGTTTGAGAGAGACCATCTTCATCCTACACCTCCCACGGATTGATAAACCTTAGGTCATCCACTTGAGGGAAGTTTGCTACTGTCCTACAAACCTCTGCACTTGGAGGCCCAACAACGTCTACAAGGAGAAGGTTGCGTAGTAGACATCAAGCTCTTTTCTGGCGCTGTTGCCCGGGAGGTGAGTGCTTGAAGGTATATCTTTAGATCTTGCAATCGAATCTTTTTGTTTCTTGTTTTATCACTAGTTTAGTTTATAAAAGAAAACTACAAAAAAATGGAATTGAGGGTGCCTCATATGCTTCATCTTTTTAATATCTTTCATGAAAATAAGGATTCCAATAATTGTGCTCAAGTGCTAGAAGAAGAATGCATTAGAATGTTTGGTAGTAAATCTTTGAATGATAAGCATGATTGCAATGTTGTTAGTACGAACTCTTTGAATATCCATAGTACTAATGATGATTGCACTAGTCATGATAAAAATGTCTCTTATAAGCATGTCATTTTTTGTGGAGTGCATAGAGTTTGCAAGTACACACCAAATAGGGAAGATAGATTTTGCAAGAGGCATAAGTATTTAGAAACCAAATGGTTGCAAGAAAGGCTAGATGTTTGTGCTGAAAATTTAAATTTTCTTAATCATCCTTGTGAACTTTGCAATGAACGTGGTCATTTAAATATCCAATGCAAATTGTTTCATGATCGTATCGTGTCCAAAAATTGTGATGACATGATTTCCCTTGCACATCATAATGAACTTAGTTTGCTTTTGGGTTATGAAGAAATGAAACGTATAACTAAGGATATGCCAGAATTTGTCCTTGATAACGTTCTTGATTTTGATCTAGAAGAAATTTTTATGTATTGTGCGGTGAATTGCATTGAAAATCCTTATATTGCCAATTACATAAAGAAAAGAAAACAAATAGAAGATGAAGAGAATACTAATGAAAGGGAAGAGACTTCCCAATATCCTCCTATTATTTCTTATGATGAATCAGGTAACGAGGAGGAGATTTTTATTCAACCAATCTCATTAATAAGGAGCTCAAAAAAGAGGGTTAAACCCACACATGATGTGAAGAAGAAAAAGAAAAGATGGAGAAGCAAAGGTAGAAAGGTATCCCTCCCAAATGATGTTGCTCCTATTACT
>JAAAWM010011124.1:0-63057 GCA_036873465.1 Thinopyrum obtusiflorum
ATTTTGAGGAAGACCATCATTGGAATATACAAGCCAAGTTCTATAATGAAAAATTCCCACTACTACATGATCATGCTAAGCAATATGACAATGATGGAGTGTGTCATAATAAACGAAACGGTGGAAAGTTGCATGGCAATATATCTCGGAATGGCTATGGAAATGCCATAATAGGTAGGTATGGTGGCTGTTTTGAGGAAGGTATATGGTGGGTGTATGATACCGGCGAAAGGTGCGTGGTATTGGAGAGGCTAGCAAAGGTGGAAGGGTGAGAGTAGTGTGTATAATCCATGGACTCAACATTAGTCATAGAGAACTCATATACATATTGCAAAAATCTACAAGTTACCAAAGCAAAGTATTACGTGCATGCTCCTAGAGGGATAGATTGTAGGAAAATACAATCGCTCGTCCCAGGCCATCACTCATAAGGAAGACAATCAAAAAAATAAATCATGCTCCGACTTCATCACATAACGGTTCACCATACGTGCATGCTATGGGAATTTACAAACTTTAACACAAGTGTTCTTCAAATTCACAATTACTCTACTAGCACAACTTTAATATCACCATCTTTATCCCCCCCCCCCCCCCCCCCCCCCCCCCCCCCCCCCCCCCCCCCCCCCCCCCCCCCCCCCCCCCCCCCCCCCCCCCCCCCCCCCCCCCCCCCCCCCCCCCCCCCCCCCCCCCCCCCCCCCCCCCCCCCCCCCCCCCCCCCCCCCCCCCCCCCCCCCCCCCCCCCCCCCCCCCCCCCCCCCCCCCCCCCCCCCCCCCCCCCCCCCCCCCGCACTCTCACCCTTCCACCATTGCTAGCCTCTCTAATACCGCACACCTTTCGCGGTATCATACACCCACCATATACCTTCCTCAAAACAGCCGCCATACCTACCTATTATGGCATTTCCATAGCCATTCCGAGATATATTGCCATGCAACTTACCACCATTCCGTTTGTTATGACACGTTTCATCATTGTCATATTGCTTTGCATGATCATGTAGTTACATCGTATTTGTGGCAAAGCCACCTTTATAATTCTGTCATACATGTCACTCTTGATTCATTGCATATCCCGGTACACCGCCGGAGGCATTCACATAGAGTCGTATTTTGTTCTAAGTATTGAGTTGTAATTTTTGAGTTGTAAGTAAATAAAAGTGTGATGATCATCATTATTAGAGCATTGTCCCAAGTAAGGAAAGGATGATGGAGACTATGATTCCCCCACAAGTTGGGATGAGACTCCGGATGAAAAAAAAGAGGCCATAAAAAAAAGAGAAAAAAAGGTCCAAATAAAAAAAAGAGATGAGAGAAAAAGAGAGAAGGGACAATGTTACTATCCTTTTACCACACTTGTCCCCCCCCCCCCCCCCCCCCCCCCCCCCCCCCCCCCCCCCCCCCCCCCCCCCCCCCCCCCCCCCCCCCCCCCCCCCCCCCCCCCCCCCCCCCCCCCCCCCCCCCCCCCCCCCCCCCCCCCCCCCCCCCCCCCCCCCCCCCCCCCCCCCCCCCCCCCCCCCCCCCCCCCCCCCCCCCCCCCCCCCCCCCCCCCCCCCCCCCCCCCCCCCCCCCCCCCCCCCCCCCCCCCCCCCCCCCCCCCCCCCCCCCCCCCCCCCCCCCCCCCCCCCCCCCCCCCTGATTGTTTTGAGATATGAAGATGGTGATATTAGAGTCATGCTAGTTGAGTAGCTATGAATTTGAGAGATACTGGTGTTAAAGTTTGTGATTCCGGTAGCATGCACGTATGGTGAACCGTTATGTGACGAAGTCGGAGCATGATTTATTGATTGTCTTCCTTATGACTGGCGGTCAGGGATGAGCGATGGTATTTTCCTACCAATCTATCCCCCTAGGAGCATGCGCGTAATACTTTGTTTCTATAACTAATAGATTTTTGCAATAAGTATGTGAGTTCTTTATGACTAATGTTGAGTCCATGGATTATACGCACTCTCACCCTTCCACCATTGCTAGCCTCTCTAATACCGCGCACCTTTCACCGGTATCTTACACCCACCATATACCTTCCTCAAAACAGCCACCATAGCTACCTATTATGGCATTTCCATAGCCATTCCGAGATATATTGCCATGCAACTTTCCACCGTTCTATTTATTAGGACACGCTTCATCATTGTCATATTGCTTTGCATGATCATGTAGTTGACATTGTATTTGTGGCAAAGCCACCATTCATAATTCTTTCATACACGTCACTGATGAGTCATTGCACATCCTGGTACACCGCCGGAGGCATTCATATAGAGTCATATCTTGTTCTAAGTATTGAGCCCCCCCCCCCCCCCCCCCCCCCCCCCCCCCCCCCCCCCAGTGTGATGATCTTCATTATTAGAGCATTGTCCCATGTGAGGAAAGGATGATGCAGACTATGATTCCCCTACAAGTCGGGATGAGACTCTGGACGAAAAAAAAGAGGCCAAAAAAATGAGAGAAGGCCCAAATAAAAAATGAGAGAAAAGAGAGAAGGGGCAATACTACTATCCTTTTACCACACTTGTGCTTCAAAGTAGCACCATGATCTTCATGATATAGAGTCTCTTATATTGTCACTTTCATATACTAGTGGGAATTTTTCATTATAGAACTTGGCTTGTATATTCCAATGATGGGCTTCCTCAAATTTCCCTAGGTCTTCGTGAGCAAGCAAGTTGAATGCACACCCACTTAGTTTTTCTTTGAGCTTTCATAAATTTATAGCTCTAGTGCATCTGTTGCATGGCAATCCCTACTCACTCACATTGATATCTATTGATGGGCATCTCCATAGCCCGTTGATACGCTTATTTGATGTGAGACTACCTCCTTCTTTTTGTCTTCTCCACAACCACCGTCTATTCCACCTATAGTGCTATGTCCATGGCTCACGCTCATGTATTGCGTGGAAGTTGAAAAAGTTTGAGAACATCAAAAGTATGAAACAATTGCTTGGCTTGTCATCGGGGTTGTGCATGATTTGAATATTTTGTGTGATGAAGATGGAGCATAGCCAGACTATATGATTTTGTAGGGATAAGCTTTCTTTGGCCATGTTATTTTGGCAAGACATAATTGCCTTGTTAGTATGCTTGAAGTATTATTGTTTTTATGTCAACTTTAAACTTTTGATCATACGATCGGAACAATCATGTCGCAATAAAGAAATTACATGGATAATTATGTTAGCCCCCCCCCCCCCCCCCCCCCCCCCCCCCCCCCCCCCCCCCCCCCCCCCCCCCCCCCCCCCCCCCCCCCCCCCCCCCCCCCCCCCCCCCCCCCCCCCCCCCCCCCCCCCCCCCCCCCCCCCCCCCCCCCCCCCCCCCCCCCCCCCCCCCCCCCCCCCCCCCCCCCCCCCCCCCCCCCCCCCCCCCCCCCCCCCCCCCCCCCCCCCCCCCCCCCCCCCCCCCCCCCCCCCCCCCCCCCCCCCCCCCCCCCCCCCCCCCCCCCCCCCCCCCCCCCCCCCCCCCCCCCCCCCCCCCCCCCCCCCCCCCCCCCCCCCCCCCCCCCCCCCCCCCCCCCCCCCCCCCCCCCCCCCCCCCCCCCCCCCCCCCCCCCCCCCCCCCCCCCCCCCCCCCCCCCCCCCCCCCCCCCCCCCCCCCCCCCCCCCCCCCCCCCCCCCCCCCCCCCCCCCCCCCCCCCCCCCCCCCCCCCCCCCCCCCCCCCCCCCCCCCCCCCCCCCCCCCCCCCCCCCCCCCCCCCCCCCCCCCCCCCCCCCCCCCCCCCCCCCCCCCCCCCCCCCCCCCCCCCCCCCCCCCCCCCCCCCCCCCCCCCCCCCCCCCCCCCCCCCCCCCCCCCCCCCCCCCCCCCCCCCCCCCCCCCCCCCCCCCCCCCCCCCTGATTAATTGAACTTTAATTTATCATGAACTTAGTCCTGATAGTATTTGCATACCTATGTTGTAGATCAATAGCTCGCGATGTAGCTCCCCGTTTATTTTTTGATATGTTCCTAGAGAAAAATAAGTTGAAAGATGATAGTAGCAATGATGCGGACTTGGTCCGTGATCAGAGGATTATCCTCATTGCTGCATAGAAGAATTATGTCCTTGATGTACCGCTAGGTGACAGACCTATTGCAGGAGCAGATACAGACGTTATGAACGTTTGACAAAGCTCGGTATGATAACTACTTGATAGTTTAGTGCACCATGCTTTATGGCTTAGAACCGGGATTTCAAAAATGTTTTGAACACCACGGAGCATATGAGATGTTCCAAGAGCTGGAATTGGTATTTCAGACTCATGCCCGAGTCGAGAGGTATGAGACCTCTGACAAAGTACTTAGCCTACATGATGGAGGAGAATAGCTCAACTAGTGAGCATGTGCTCAGAATGTCTGAGTACTACAATCGCTTGAATCAAATGGGAGTTAATCTTCCAGATAAGATAGTGATTGACAGAGTTCTCTAGTCACTATCACCAAGTTACTAGAACTCCGTGATGAACTATAATATGCAAGGGATAACGGAAACGATTCCCAAGCTCTTCGCGATGCTGAAATCGGCGAAGGTAGAAATCAAGAAAAAGCATCAAGTGTTGATGGTTGACAAGACCGCTAGTTTCAAGTAAAAGGGCAAGGGAAAGAAAGGGAACTTCAAGAAAAAATGGCAAGCAAGTTGCCACTCCCATGAAGAAGCCCAAAACTAGACCCAAGCCTGAAACTGAGAGCTTCTACTGCAAAGGAAATGGTCACTGGAAGTGGAACTGCCCTAGATACTTGGCGGATAAGAAGGATGGCATAGTGAACAAAGGTATATTGGATATACATGTTATTGATGTGTACTTTACTAGTGTTTATAGCAACCCCTCGGTATTTGATACTGGTTCAGTTGCTAAGAGTAGTAACTCAAAACGGGAGTTGCAAAATAAACCGAGACTAGTTAAGGGCGAGGTGATGATGTGTGTTGGAAGTGATTCCAAGGTTCAAGGTTGATAAGATCACCATCGCACACTCCCTTTACCTTCAGGATTAGTGTTGAACCTAAAATAAATGTTATTTGGTGTTTGCGTTGAGCATGAATATGATTGGATCATGTTTATTGCAATACGGTTATTCATTTAAGTCAAAGAATAATTGTTGTTCTATTTACATGAATAACACCTTCTATGGTCATACACTCAATATAAATGGTTTATTGAATCTCGATCGTAGTGATACACATATTCATAAACATTGAAGCCAAAAGATGCAAAGTTAATAATGATAGTGCAACTTATTTGTGGCCCCCCCCCCCCCCCCCCCCCCCCCCCCCCCCCCCCCCCCCCCCCCCCCCCCCCCCCCCCCCCCCCCCCCCCCCCCCCCCCCCCCCCCCCCCCCCCCCCCCCCCCCCCCCCCCCCCCCCCCCCCCCCCCCCCCCCCCCCCCCCCCCCCCCCCCCCCCCCCCCCCCCCCCCCCCCCCCCCCCCCCCCCCCCCCCCCCCCCCCCCCCCCCCCCCCCCCCCCCCCCCCCCCCCCCCCCCCCCCCCCCCCCCCCCCCCCCCCCCCCCCCCCCCCCCCCCCCCCCCCCCCCCCCCCCCCCCCCCCCCCCCCCCCCCCCCCCCCCCCCCCCCCCCCCCCCCCCCCCCCCCCCCCCCCCCCCCCCCCCCCCCCCCCCCCCCCCCCCCCCCCCCCCCCCCCCCCCCCCCCCCCCCCCCCCCCCCCCCCCCCCCCCCCCCCCCCCCCCCCCCCCCCCCCCCCCCCCCCCCCCCCCCCCCCCCCCCCCCCCCCCCCCCCCCCCCCCCCCCCCCCCCCCCCCCCCCCCCCCCCCCCCCCCCCCCCCCCCCCCCCCCCCCCCCCCCCCCCCCCCCCCCCCCCCCCCCCCCCCCCCCCCCCCCCCCCCCCCCCCCCCCCCCCCCCCCCCCCCCCCCCCCCCCCCCCCCCCCCCCCCCCCCCCCCCCCCCCCCCCCCCCCCCCCCCCCCCCCCCCCCCCCCCCCCCCCCCCCCCCCCCCCCCCCCCCCCCCCCCCCCCCCCCCCCCCCCCCCCCCCCCCCCCCCCCCCCCCCCCCCCCCCCCCCCCCCCCCCCCCCCCCCCCCCCCCCCCCCCCCCCCCCCCCCCCCCCCCCCCCCCCCCCCCCCCCTTCCGAGGCCATATCTGCATATGCTAGGCTCGTCAAGTTTAACCTGAGTATTCTACGTGCGCAAAACTGGCTTGCACCCGTTGTATGTGAACGTAGAGTTTATCACACCCGATCATCACGTGGTGTCTCGGCACGACGAACTATAGCAACGATGCATACTCAGGGAGAACACTTATACATTGAAATTTAGTAAGGGATCATCTTATAATGCTACCGCCGTACTAAGCAAAATAAGATGCATAAAAGATAAACATCACATGCAATCAAAATATGTGACATGATATGGCCATCATCATCTTGTGCTCATGATCTCCATCACCGAAGCATCATCATGATCTCCATCGTCACCGGCGCGACACCTTGATCTCCATCGTAGTATCGTTGTCGTCTCACCAACTTATTGCTTCTACGACTATCGCTACCGCTTAGTGATAAAGTAAAACAATTACATGGCGATTGCATTGCATACAATAAAGCGACAACCATATGGCTCCTACCAGTTACCGATAACTCTGTTACAAAACATGATCATCTCATACAACAAATTATATCACATCATGTCTTGACCATATCACATCACAGCAAACCCTGCAAAAACAAGTTAGACGTCCTCTACTTTGTTATTGCAAGTTTTACGTGGCTGTTACGGGCTTCTAGCAAGAACCGTTCTTACCTACGCATCAAAACCACAACGATTTTTCATCAAGTGTGCTGTTTTAACCATCAACAAGGACCGGGCGTAGTCAAACTCGATTCAACTAAAGTTGGAGAAATAGACACCCGCTAGCCACCTGTGTGCAAAGCACGTCGGTAGAACCAGTCTCATGAACGCGGTCATGTAATGTCGGTCCGGGCCGCTTCATCCAACACTACCGCCGAATCAAAGTAAGACGTTGCTGGTAAGCAGGGGGGGGGGGGGGGGGGGGGGGGGGGGGGGGGGGGGGGGGGGGGGGGGGGGGGGGGGGGGGGGGGGGGGGGGGGGGGGGGGGGGGGGGGGGGGGGGGGGGGGGGGGGGGGGGGGGGGGGGGGGGGGGGGGGGGGGGGGGGGGGGGGGGGGGGGGGGGGGGGGGGGGGGGGGGGGGGGGGGGGGGGGGGGGGGGGGGGGGGGGGGGGGGGGGGGGGGGGGGGGGGGGGGGGGGGGGGGGGGGGGGGGGGGGGGGGGGGGGGGGGGGGGGGGGGGGGGGGGGGGGGGGGGGGGGGGGGGGGGGGGGGGGGGGGGGGGGGGGGGGGGGGGGGGGGGGGGGGGGGGGGGGGGGGGGGGGGGGGGGGGGGGGGGGGGGGGGGGGGGGGGGGGGGGGGGGGGGGGGGGGGGGGGGGGGGGGGGGGGGGGGGGGGGGGGGGGGGGGGGGGGGGGGGGGGGGGGGGGGGGGGGGGGGGGGGGGGGGGGGGGGGGGGGGGGGGGGGGGGGGGGGGGGGGGGGGGGGGGGGGGGGGGGGGGGGGGGGGGGGGGGGGGGGGGGGGGGGGGGGGGGGGGGGGGGGGGGGGGGGGGGGGGGGGGGGGGGGGGGGGGGGGGGGGGGGGGGGGGGGGGGGGGGGGGGGGGGGGGGGGGGGGGGGGGGGGGGGGGGGGGGGGGGGGGGGGGGGGGGGGGGGGGGGGGGGGGGGGGGGGGGGGGGGGGGGGGGGGGGGGGGGGGGGGGGGGGGGGGGGGGGGGGGGGGGGGGGGGGGGGGGGGGGGGGGGGGGGGGGGGGGGGGGGGGGGGGGGGGGGGGGGGGGGGGGGGGGGGGGGGGGGGGGGGGGGGGGGGGGGGGGGGGGGGGGGGGGGGGGGGGGGGGGGGGGGGGGGGGGGGGGGGGGGGGGGGGGGGGGGGGGGGGGGGGGGGGGGGGGGGGGGGGGGGGGGGGGGGGGGGGGGGGGGGGGGGGGGGGGGGGGGGGGGGGGGGGGGGGGGGGGGGGGGGGGGGGGGGGGGGGGGGGGGGGGGGGGGGGGGGGGGGGGGGGGGGGGGGGGGGGGGGGGGGGGGGGGGGGGGGGGGGGGGGGGGGGGGGGGGGGGGGGGGGGGGGGGGGGGGGGGGGGGGGGGGGGGGGGGGGGGGGGGGGGGGGGGGGGGGGGGGGGGGGGGGGGGGGGGGGGGGGGGGGGGGGGGGGGGGGGGGGGGGGGGGGGGGGGGGGGGGGGGGGGGGGGGGGGGGGGGGGGGGGGGGGGGGGGGGGGGGGGGGGGGGGGGGGGGGGGGGGGGGGGGGGGGGGGGGGGGGGGGGGGGGGGGGGGGGGGGGGGGGGGGGGGGGGGGGGGGGGGGGGGGGGGGGGGGGGGGGGGGGGGGGGGGGGGGGGGGGGGGGGGGGGGGGGGGGGGGGGGGGGGGGGGGGGGGGGGGGGGGGGGGGGGGGGGGGGGGGGGGGGGGGGGGGGGGGGGGGGGGGGGGGGGGGGGGGGGGGGGGGGGGGGGGGGGGGGGGGGGGGGGGGGGGGGGGGGGGGGGGGGGGGGGGGGGGGGGGGGGGGGGGGGGGGGGGGGGGGGGGGGGGGGGGGGGGGGGGGGGGGGGGGGGGGGGGGGGGGGGGGGGGGGGGGGGGGGGGGGGGGGGGGGGGGGGGGGGGGGGGGGGGGGGGGGGGGGGGGGGGGGGGGGGGGGGGGGGGGGGGGGGGGGGGGGGGGGGGGGGGGGGGGGGGGGGGGGGGGGGGGGGGGGGGGGGGGGGGGGGGGGGGGGGGGGGGGGGGGGGGGGGGGGGGGGGGGGGGGGGGGGGGGGGGGGGGGGGGGGGGGGGGGGGGGGGGGGGGGGGGGGGGGGGGGGGGGGGGGGGGGGGGGGGGGGGGGGGGGGGGGGGGGGGGGGGGGGGGGGGGGGGGGGGGGGGGGGGGGGGGGGGGGGGGGGGGGGGGGGGGGGGGGGGGGGGGGGGGGGGGGGGGGGGGGGGGGGGGGGGGGGGGGGGGGGGGGAAAGGGGGGCACCGCCCCCCCTTCCCTTGTCCAATTTGGACTTCAAAGGGGGGGCACGCGGCCTGCCCTGGCTGCCCTCCTCTCTCTCCAATAAGGCCCATGGTGGCCCATTAGTTCCCCCGGGGGGTTCCGGTAACCCCTCCGGCACTCCGCTTTTACCCGAAACTATCCGGAACACTTTCGTGTCCGAATAACATGGTCCAATATATCAATCTTTATGTCTCGACCATTTCGAGACTCCTCGTCACGTCTGTGATCTCATCCGGGACTCCGAACAAACTTCGGTCATCAAAACACATAACTCATAATACAAATCGTCATCGAACGTTAAGCGTGCGGACCCTACGGGTTCGAGAACTATGTAGACATGACCGAGACACCTCTCCGGTCAATAACCAATAGCGGAACCTGGATGCTCATATTGGCTCCTACATATTCTACGAAGATATTTATCGGTCAAACCGCATAACAACATACGTTGTTCCCTTTGTCATCGGTACGTTACTTGCCCGAGATTCGATCGTCGGTATCATCATACCTAGTTCAATCTCATTACCGGTAAGTCTCATTACTCGTTCCGTAATACTTCATCCCACAACTAACTCATTAGTCACATTGCTTGCAAGGCTTATAGTGATGAGCATTACTGAGAGGGCCCAGAGATACCTCTCCGAAACACGGAGTGACAAATCCTAATCTCGATCTATGCCAACCCAACAAATACCTTCGGAGACACCTGTAGAGCATCTTTATAATCACCCATTTATGTTGTGACATTTGATAGCACACAAAGTGTTCCTCCGGTATTCGGGAGTTGCATAATCTCATAGTCTGAGGAACATGTATAAGTCATGAAGAAAGCAGTAGCAATGAAACGGTAACGATCATAATGCTAAGCTAACGAATGGGTCTTATCCATCACATCATTCTCCTAATGATGTGATCCCGTCCATCAAATGACAACACATGTTTATGGTTAGGAAACATAACCATCTTTGATAAACGAGCTAGTCAAGTAGAGGCATACTAGGGACACTTATGTTTTGTCTATGTATTCACACATGTACTAAATTTCCGGTTAATACAATTCTAGCATGAATAATAAACATTTATCATGAAATAAGGAAATAAATAATAAATTTATTATTGCCTCTAGGGCATATTTCCTTCATAGACGATCTACGGATGTTGCCGTTCCTCGTCCGGCACATCGTCCCCCATGTCCCTCTGTGCAGTGTTCAGAACCACGACACTCTGTGCAGCGTTCAGAACTACGGCACTCCATGCAGCAACCACGCCACTCCATGCATCAGCCATCTCCTTCACAACCAGGGAGCTCTTCCTGGAATCAGCCATCTCCTTCTCAACCAGGGACCTCTTCCTGGTCTCATCAAATGGAACTAGGTAACACTACTTTGTACATTCTTTTAAACATTGTAGGTTCGCAAATTAATTTTACATGTTTTACTATACTGCGGTAGGCAACCAGTCACAACAGTTCATGCATTCAGTGCAGTCACCGATACTTAGTGGTGCTGGATGTGGATTAGAGGGCTATGGCGATGACGATGACCAAGCTGCAAGCACTTATGACTTCTCTCAGACAGTGTTTCACACTCCACCACCACCACTGACGCAGGAGACACAGACAGTGACAGACGAGGTTATCTATGGTCGTGGCTTCCGTGAGCCTCGCCCACCGCCTCAGCGCTTATCGCCTTCCGGTCCTTGTCCGAGGAAGGCCCAGATTCGTCGTCGTCCCCAGCAGTGATATTGTTATCTATGTATGAGTCATTATCTATGTTAGTTTCAGACGTTTCTAATGTGTGAGTCATTAACTATGTATGAGACATGCTTCATGTATGTGTTACTATCGCACTTCCTTCTATCTTATCAGGAGACATATATCATTTTATGTATGCGAGAGACATATTACTATTAATTCGCATTGTTATTCCAGTTACATTTCCAAAGAGACTGCAACCGATAATTAAGATACAAGTACATCTGAATTAAACGGTAGGGCTGAACTTAAAAAATACAGCTTACATACTACATGAAGGCATCATCGTCATCCTCCGTTGATGCAGCCCTCTTGCCCTTCGACGATGTGGTACTCTTGCCCTCCGTCGATGCAGCCCTCTTGCCCTTCGATGATGCGGTACTCTTGCCCTCCGTCGATGCAGCACTCTTGCCCTTCGACGATGCGGCACTACTCTTGCCCTTCGACGGTGCGGTACTCTTGGCCTTGGTGCTCGGCATGAAGATATCGTCTTCGTCTTCGCTGTCAGCAGTCCATAAATATGTATGCTTTGCTGCAGTCCTTATGAAAGTTTCACTCTTCGTCTGCACTACCTTCTTCCACCTTTCATGCAACCTAAGAAGTTCTTTACGTACCTCCTCATAGGTCCTTTCAGGCCACCCAGACCTACGTAATGCGTGAACCAACTCATTCATTATGGTGTCACTACCGATGAGTTCGTCCCATGGAACTATCCTATTGTCCATCCTGAAATCGGTGGCTAGCCTCAGAAGACATTTGCTCATCCCAGGGTGAAAACTACGATCAAAAGGATAATCGGACATCTCAACTACACTACACAGGACTGCTTATCCACCTCCGTGTGAAGGGGGTTTTATAGGTAGAGAGGAGAAAATGGCAGGAAAGAACGACTGCGGTATGGAGGGAAAGGGTTGGCGGGAACTTATGGCGTGAACAACGGGTTGGCGGGAACATATGGCAGGAACGGGTTGGCGGGAACATATGGAGGGAAAGAGTTGGCGGGAAAATATTGACGGAAAGTGTTGCATGATTTTTTTTTCAATGTCTAAGATGGGAAATGGTTGCATAACATTCGTAAGTCATAATTAAAAAAAACATTTCAGCCTAGCATAAGCAGAAGAGCGCAGCCATGCAACTTCGGCCTACCGTTCACGCGAAAAGTTGGGGCCCAAGGACTCTTCGGCCTACGGTTGACCAAAGAGTACTCTTCGGCCTACTGCTGACCAAAGAGTCCTTTTCGGCCCAGTTGGGGTACTCTTCGGCCAATGGGAGGCTGAAGAGCCCACTTCGGGCAACAGCAGGCCGAAGAGCCCCTCTTCGGCCAACTGGAGGCCGATGGGGTGCTAGTTTTGATTTTCTTGCATAAGGACGTATAGATTCCGAATTTGCTATAAAAATCATCACAGTTTTGAAAAAAAAATCTAGTTTATTCACTAGCCATCTTTAGATGAGTGATCTGCTTGAGGGTGCAGTGTGCACTAGTTGGGTTTAACCTTCCAAGTAATTTATCTTGGTGATAGTAAGAGAAAAAGGCTTGTATTCTGTTATTGTCACTAAAGATAAAAGGATAGTGGCCTGGATGATGAGCTAGAGGTAAAGATAATATATAAAGTATTAATGGCATCTATGAGGGCATCTCTATCCTATTCCTAATACTTAATTTTTATAAACAACTTACTTGAAGCCTCTAAATAAATTCTGGATGCCGGGAAAGATCGTGAACTAGCTTACCCTTACGTGTAACTCCTTAAAAATATTTTGCTAATTTTCACCTCCTTTCTTGTAAAAAAACATTTCAAATATATTTTTAACATTATTATAGAAAAATAAAAGACCTTTCTAATTTGGTGCACTTGCGGAGATTCATTGGGGGTGAGGGGGCCAATGCCCTCCCACCCCCATATCATGTTAGCGGTGCTTCCCCTAACTTTATTGATGAAATGCATGGGTTATTGACAGTTAAATATGGATAGCATAGTTGTAAATGGGCAAACACTCCCCACTGACATCTCAGTGTTTGGACCATCACCCGAACATTCTACCATTGCGGATTCAAAGTTGGCATACCATGCAGATGGAGCATATGAACCATTTGTGCGGTGAGATCGTATATCTTTTTATTAGCTATAGTGACCTACCTAATTCAATTCAGATGCAAGAAATAAAAAATCTTATGATTTATATTCATGGATAAGAGATGTGATCCCTTTATCTGCACGTCTGTTCACCAAGATTAACGGTGAACTTCGTTTTGTTACTTCTACTTGGTATGTTCCCTTCTTCGTGGAAAGAAAGCTAACAATTCCTAACTAACTTGCGCAAAATTACTTACATGACTCCGCTGTTTGTGCTAACTGGCAGTTTTGACTCGTCATTTCCGTTCGTGGAACTATATTTTGCTTAGGTAGGGGTCGGGAGTGAGGCCATAATGATGTTGCTACCACACAATTATTAGCTATATGTAAGTAACATAGCATATATAGTGTTGAATTACTTTGTGGTTTCCTACATGGCACATACTTGTCATCCTTTCTACAACTTCCCATCTAGTAGATCAACCAAATTGAGTTGTGCTTCCCAGACGTGGTTTACTCAAAGTCACTTTTGCTTTAGTTCAGATTGTTTGATCCAATACAACTACCTTGTATAATGCATCATCAACTAATGCCTTTCTTATTTGTCGAGAAGAACTTGTGGAACTTCATTGGGGTAAGGGGCCAATGCCCCCACCCCCACTATCGTTTCCGTGGTGCATCCCCTAACGTTCTTGAAAAATGCAGGGGTTATCACCAATTGAATCTAGATCACATGGTTGTAAATGGGCAGACGCTCCCCGTTGGCATCTTAGTGTCTGGACCATCCCCAACATTCTACCTTTGTGGATTCAGGAATAACATGGATATACCTTGCATATGGGCCCTATGGATGCTCCTTGTTAGCTGCGTTGGGATTTCCTCGAAGAGGAGAGGATGATGCAGTACAGTAAAGATAAGTATTTCCCTCAGTTAAGAACGAAGGTTATAAATCATGTAGGAGAACCAGGCAACACCTCGTTAGCAGTACCTACACACAAAATAACAAATACTTGCACCCAACGCAAACAAGGGATTGTCAATCCCTTGGCGGTTAATTGCAAGGATCAAATCTCATAGTGATAGATAGATAAATAATACACAAAATAAAAATAAAGGTAAATAAATTGCAGTAATATATTTTTGGATTTTAATATATGATAAATATAGACCCGGGGGCCATAGTTTTCACTAGAGGCTTCTCTCTTGAACATAGCATACTGTGGGTAAACAAATTACTGTTGGGCAATTGATAGAAAAGCGAATAATTATGACAATATCCAAGGGAATGATCATGTATATAGGGAATGAGCATGTATATAGGCCACAATATAAAATGCATATGTGATGTACGTATAAACCAATTAAATGCAGCATCACTTAGAAACAACATCTGACATGCATTTGTGATGATTGTGTCTAAAAATTACCACCTAGGATGACGAGTTAAGAGTCAACGCATTGAGAGCGGCCTAAGCAGCACACGCATCTTTGCTTTACAGTGTTGTGCTCTTTTACTGGGTTTTGTTTTCCCTGTAGAAAGAAGAGGTGTATGTGTGTGTCACCATAATCACTATTACAAATTATTAGCATTTACATGTATTTATCAGACAAAGTATTAATAGCGGTATGTCTTCCCCATTAACAGTTACCATGATAACAATATATGGTTACCAGATAATAATTTATATGCTTAGGTATTGCAATGTATGTAGAGCTAGAGTGAGTATTGAAGTGTTAGCAGGAAGTAATAGATGATATCAACTAATAACTTGGTAACCAATTATTATAACATGGTAACCAGGTGGTTATAATCTACCTATAACCCCCCCCCCCCCCCCCCCCCCCCCCCCCCCCCCCCCCCCCCCCCCCCCCCCCCCCCCCCCCCCCCCCCCCCCCCCCCCCCCCCCCCCCCCCCCCCCCCCCCCCCCCCCCCCCCCCCCCCCCCCCCCCCCCCCCCCCCCCCCCCCCCCCCCCCCCCCCCCCCCCCCCCCCCCCCCCCCCCCCCCCCCCCCCCCCCCCCCCCCCCCCCCCCCCCCCCCCCCCCCCCCCCCCCCCCCCCCCCCCCCCCCCCCCCCCCCCCCCCCCCCCCCCCCCCCCCCCCCCCCCCCCCCCCCCCCCCCCCCCCCCCCCCCCCCCCCCCCCCCCCCCCCCCCCCCCCCCCCCCCCCCCCCCCCCCCCCCCCCCCCCCCCCCCCCCCCCCCCCCCCCCCCCCCCCCCCCCCCCCCCCCCCCCCCCCCCCCCCCCCCCCCCCCCCCCCCCCCCCCCCCCCCCCCCCCCCCCCCCCCCCCCCCCCCCCCCCCCCCCCCCCCCCCCCCCCCCCCCCCCCCCCCCCCCCCCCCCCCCCCCCCCCCCCCCCCCCCCCCCCCCCCCCCCCCCCCCCCCCCCCCCCCCCCCCCCCCCCCCCCCCCCCCCCCCCCCCCCCCCCCCCCCCCCCCCCCCCCCCCCCCCCCCCCCCCCCCCCCCCCCCCCCCCCCCCCCCCCCCCCCCCCCCCCCCCCCCCCCCCCCCCCCCCCCCCCCCCCCCCCCCCCCCCCCCCCCCCCCCCCCCCCCCCCCCCCCCCCCCCCCCCCCCCCCCCCCCCCCCCCCCCCCCCCCCCCCCCCCCCCCCCCCCCCCCCCCCCCCCCCCCCCCCCCCCCCCCCCCCCCCCCCCCCCCCCCCCCCCCCCCCCCCCCCCCCCCCCCCCCCCCCCCCCCCCCCCCCCCCCCCCCCCCCCCCCCCCCCCCCCCCCCCCCCCCCCCCCCCCCCCCCCCCCCCCCCCCCCCCCCCCCCCCCCCCCCCCCCCCCCCCCCCCCCCCCCCCCCCCCCCCCCCCCCCCCCCCCCCCCCCCCCCCCCCCCCCCCCCCCCCCCCCCCCCCCCCCCCCCCCCCCCCCCCCCCCCCCCCCCCCCCCCCCCCCCCCCCCCCCCCCCCCCCCCCCCCCCCCCCCCCCCCCCCCCCCCCCCCCCCCCCCCCCCCCCCCCCCCCCCCCCCCCCCCCCCCCCCCCCCCCCCCCCCCCCCCCCCCCCCCCCCCCCCCCCCCCCCCCCCCCCCCCCCCCCCCCCCCCCCCCCCCCCCCCCCCCCCCCCCCCCCCCCCCCCCCCCCCCCCCCCCCCCCCCCCCCCCCCCCCCCCCCCCCCCCCCCCCCCCCCCCCCCCCCCCCCCCCCCCCCCCCCCCCCCCCCCCCCCCCCCCCCCCCCCCCCCCCCCCCCCCCCCCCCCCCCCCCCCCCCCCCCCCCCCCCCCCCCCCCCCCCCCCCCCCCCCCCCCCCCCCCCCCCCCCCCCCCCCCCCCCCCCCCCCCCCCCCCCCCCCCCCCCCCCCCCCCCCCCCCCCCCCCCCCCCCCCCCCCCCCCCCCCCCCCCCCCCCCCCCCCCCCCCCCCCCCCCCCCCCCCCCCCCCCCCCCCCCCCCCCCCCCCCCCCCCCCCCCCCCCCCCCCCCCCCCCCCCCCCCCCCCCCCCCCCCCCCCCCCCCCCCCCCCCCCCCCCCCCCCCCCCCCCCCCCCCCCCCCCCCCCCCCCCCCCCCCCCCCCCCCCCCCCCCCCCCCCCCCCCCCCCCCCCCCCCCCCCCCCCCCCCCCCCCCCCCCCCCCCCCCCCCCCCCCCCCCCCCCCCCCCCCCCCCCCCCCCCCCCCCCCCCCCCCCCCCCCCCCCCCCCCCCCCCCCCCCCCCCCCCCCCCCCCCCCCCCCCCCCCCCCCCCCCCCCCCCCCCCCCCCCCCCCCCCCCCCCCCCCCCCCCCCCCCCCCCCCCCCCCCCCCCCCCCCCCCCCCCCCCCCCCCCCCCCCCCCCCCCCCCCCCCCCCCCCCCCCCCCCCCCCCCCCCCCCCCCCCCCCCCCCCCCCCCCCCCCCCCCCCCCCCCCCCCCCCCCCCCCCCCCCCCCCCCCCCCCCCCCCCCCCCCCCCCCCCCCCCCCCCCCCCCCCCCCCCCCCCCCCCCCCCCCCCCCCCCCCCCCCCCCCCCCCCCCCCCCCCCCCCCCCCCCCCCCCCCCCCCCCCCCCCCCCCCCCCCCCCCCCCCCCCCCCCCCCCCCCCCCCCCCCCCCCCCCCCCCCCCCCCCCCCCCCCCCCCCCCCCCCCCCCCCCCCCCCCCCCCCCCCCCCCCCCCCCCCCCCCCCCCCCCCCCCCCCCCCCCCCCCCCCCCCCCCCCCCCCCCCCCCCCCCCCCCCCCCCCCCCCCCTTGCTTTCTTCCATCTCCACCGAGGCAAACCTTTGGGTCATCGCCGGAGCAAAGAAACTAGGGTCTTTTATCGCGCGCGAGTAATCCGCATGTCGTGTATTTGGGTGGCTTGTAACAAACTCTATTCTCTCTTATTTAATGGATGAGGCAAAGCTTTTGCCTCCGTTTCAAAAAAAAAAATGAAGGAGTAGGGTGCAGATCGTACAGTAGAGGCAGCACGATTTCACTAGGCCTGGTCTGCCACCTGCTGGTCGTACGCCGTATGCAGTCGACGACGCGCGCGCGGCGGTCCCTCCACTGACACGGGTCCATGGTGGACACTGGTTCATCATCGGCCTGATTTACCTGGTGGCTACGCTGAGTCGCCACGACAAGCGCTGCGGCGGTTTCTGCATGGGCATGTGGACGCCTGATTCACATCACAGGTTTGCTCCGTTGCGCTGCACCTGCTTAATTAGCCTTTTGAGACTTGACTTGGATCCCATTCCCATGAATGCGCTGGTCATATACGCAAGGGCTGTTTTTGTGCAGGGTGGCGTGGGGCAACTGCATGCTTTTGTGCTTATCAATTCGCAATATACACTACCTACCAGGCGTAAATAAATAAACCAAAGAAACATGTGGAGACAGGCACAAAAATGACATGTCCTCCTCCGTCTTTCAAAAGGCATTTCGATTCGTGCATCTTTCAAGTTTAATTTGGAAACAAATATATTTAGAAAGATGTCTGACTTGAATTTTATCTCTGTCATGAACTGCCCATGTTCGTTTGTCCTAACACAAATTGAGTTTAACCAAACATACAGAGTAAATATTTCAGAATGAAAAAACATCTTAATACACATTTGGAGGGAATTTTTTTTTCTGGCGTGTTATTGTGGTGTGCTAACAAAATCCAAGAATTCCAAAGGATGATGATAGATGAATCAATGGAATTTGGGGTGGTTGAGCAATGAACATAATGTATTGATTAAATAAGATAATACATCAATCTGAAAAGAAAAAAATCAAAATGAACAGCACCAGCAAAAGATCCACGGTGATGAAAAAATGTTGCATGAGGGTTAGCCGAAATCATTGTCTCGGTTTCTATTCTTTGCATCTCGGCATTCATCCAATCCTCCAATGAAGAACTCGAAGACCGGGCATTGACAAATTGAACAAACTAACTTCATTCTAGATTGTGAGCACATACATGGCAGGATGCATGCCAAACCGATATTTCATCACTGAATTTTTGGGAGAAGACAGAAAAGGAAGATTGGAGAAACCATTGAGTAAAACTAAACTAAGCACCAAGGATCATCACCATCGCCACCAAACCAATTTTGGATACCACTGGCTCCCTGTTGTTGGTTGTGACGACCACACCAGGACGGATTTAAGGGGTCATGCAACATGTTTCTAGTGTGTTGATGCCATAGTATCCAAACATATAACTAAGCTACACAACAAACTTACTCCTTCTAGTTCTAGGTTTTCTATGTCAAGTGAGCTATAGCAACTAAATGATACACCGTTTGCAATGTGTGCATGCATGCAAATAATTGCTAAGCTAATAGAGGTGATGGGGCAACCGTAGTCAGTGCCGTAGTGATGTGTCATGCGTAGTGGTTTGTGCTTTATAAATAAGCTAACGAGGGCCGGCTATTTAGATATAGAACTTCCAATTACATAAAATCATTAGTTTAAGCCGCCATCAAGCGTTCAACAGGCAGTCTCACGATCGGGCCGAGTGTACTGAAGAAGAAATTGTATACTCCCTTTGGTCGGAAGGGCACTGCACATCGGAGAACAATATTAGGAGCTACTCGAGTTAATTAATTATTAAGGTGTACATTGATCAGGTATATGGTAATTTATCTGACATCCTTGTTTCCTGGGTTGCCAATGTGACAAAGCAGATGACCAGAGCTACGAAGGGGGCGGTTCTTCTTAAGACGAGCAAGAAACCGGTGACGTCGGTGGCCTGCCGGAGATCACGAGTCACTGCGCGGAGGACAAGGAGCTGAAGAGCCACCTCCTGAACAAGTACAGCGGCTACCTTAGCAGCCTCTGGAGGGACCTCTCCAAGAAGAAGAAGAAAGGCAAGCTGCCGAGGGACGCGCGCCAGAAGCTCCTGCACTGGTGGCGGCTGCACTACAGATGGCCCTACCCGTCGGTACGTACGTCCGTCATGCATGCATGCCACGCCGTTCGTGCATGCAAGATCATTGCAACAACTAATCTGATGGCATGCATGCCTCGGCAGGAACTGGAGAAGGCGGCGCTGGCGGAATCGACGGGGCTGGACGCGAAGCAGATCAACAACTGGTTCATCAACCAGCGGAAGCGGCACTGGAAGCCCACGCCGCCGGCGATGGAGTACATGTCGCAGCAGCAGCACCACCACCCCTACGGCGGCGCTTCCAGCAGCTCTTCCGCCCCCTTTCGGACGACGGACGGGCATTACTTCGCCGGAGGAAGTGCGTATCCCCGTGGCCCGTGATGCATGGCAGGCCGCCGTAGGTACGTATGTTGGTACAGTATATGAGGTGCACGGTGTGAGTGTGTGGTTTACTGCTGGCGTGTATACGTACAAAGCTAAATATATACACGGGAGCGATTTCAAGGGGGAATTGAGCAGCTCAGCTGAGTGGAGAAAGGCATTTTCGTGTAATGATCATATATATAGGGACCGGGATTTGACATTGTATGCGTCTGTGTTTGCATGTTTGTGTAAGTGGCATATAGGAGAAAAACGAGTGATCTTTATAGTTGATTTGAATGATATAATTCTTGGACTAGAGGCCCTAATACACAACTTTCTGACACTTAATTAGTGCAAACAAGTGTTTGTGCCGTGTGACTTTGTGATATTTTTCTAACTTTGTGCTAGATTGTCAAAAAACGTTGTGGCTCTAAAACATAAGAGAGAAGTGGATATTTCAACCCTAAACTCTAGGGTGAGTTTAACTTACGTACAACCCTAAACTATGAAACCAGTTAGACTACACCCTCGAACTACGGCCGTGCGACGCTGCGTGGTTCTGGACATAGTCCAAGCTCTGGGCAACGTCGGCGGCGACCTGGACGAGGGGGAATCAGGAGCGCATTGACATCGAGACGATGCTGCCGTTGTTGGTGCGGGAGAGGCAAACAACGAGCATTGCGATGCCCGACGGGAACTGGTAGGCAACGTACGTGTTGGCTTTGGCGGGGCTGGCGCACCAGGCTGGTGAGGAGGCCACCGTGACAATGAGGCCTAGGCCGGAGTTGAGTTGGAAAAGAAGAGAGAAAGAAAAATTAGAGGCTGACATATGGGACCGGCAATTATTTTAATTAACCCTTGCTCACTAGAATGACACCTCAATGTTGACTAGTCAAATGAGCTGCAACGTCACACAAAACCACCTTCCCATCATCTCGGGGGCTAATTTAACCGATATTGGTAGTAGTCTAACCGGTTTCATAGTTTGGGGTAGTGGATTGAATATCACTAAAGTTCAGGATTGAGATATGCACTTCTCTCAAAATATAAGCAGTTTGGGCCCAACTCATAGACCTTTTAATAGCCTAGCACATGTTGACCTAGCATAGCCCCCCTCCTTTGCTCATTTGTTCGGGAGCTCCTGTTGCACAGTTGCCATTCCAACCATAAGGTGGGGCATAAAGCAAATGTGCCCTCCCTATTTATCACTTATTGCGACAAGTTGCAAGGCAAATTACATGAGAGAGGGACCAAAAGCTGGCCACCTAAGCCGGCTCAATTATCATACAGCAATAAACATCATTTTTGGTTATGGGAAGGTTTTGGGTCTGGTATCTCGGTTGAAGGAAGGTTCTATTCGCGTTTATGTTTTTCTCTCTTTTATTTTGTTTTTACCAATGGTTTTTATGTTCTCCTCGCTTAAAAAGTGCTTACAAATTTATATTTAGAATTTTAATAAGTATTCAAGAATGTTTTTGGAAAAATAATTACATTATTTCCAAAACATTACAACTCCAAAAAAGTTCATAGAATTTTAAATAATGTTCGTGTTTTTTTTAAGTTCACGTATAGAAAAAAGTTTCCAAATTTAGAAAATATTCAGATTCTTTAAAAACCGAAAACATTTAAAAATCAAACACATCATTTTTTCCAAAAAAACGTTAAAACAAATATCTTATAGAAAACCGACCAAATACCGGAATAAAATGAAAGTAGAAAACAAATAATTGTTAAAGAACCATAACGCGGTAGCAATAGAATCCTAAATGGCCCACCGGCCATGGTGCAACACCTCGACAATATGTCGCAAGAATACTATTAATTTTGGTGATAATGTTAAAATAATATATTTACATTATATTAAAATGTTCACAAAGTTTTATAAAATATATTTATCCCCCCCCCCCCCCCCCCCCCCCCCCCCCCCCCCCCCCCCCCCCCCCCCCCCCCCCCCCCCCCCCCCCCCCCCCCCCCCCCCCCCCCCCCCCCCCCCCCCCCCCCCCCCCCCCCCCCCCCCCCCCCCCCCCCCCCCCCCCCCCCCCCCCCCCCCCCCCCCCCCCCCCCCCCCCCCCCCCCCCCCCCCCCCCCCCCCCCCCCCCCCCCCCCCCCCCCCCCCCCCCCCCCCCCCCCCCCCCCCCCCCCCCCCCCCCCCCCCCCCCCCCCCCCCCCCCCCCCCCCCCCCCCCCCCCCCCCCCCCCCCCCCCCCCCCCCCCCCCCCCCCCCCCCCCCCCCCCCCCCCCCCCCCCCCCCCCCCCCCCCCCCCCCCCCCCCCCCCCCCCCCCCCCCCCCCCCCCCCCCCCCCCCCCCCCCCCCCCCCCCCCCCCCCCCCCCCCCCCCCCCCCCCCCCCCCCCCCCCCCCCCCCCCCCCCCCCCCCCCCCCCCCCCCCCCCCCCCCCCCCCCCCCCCCCCCCCCCCCCCCCCCCCCCCCCCCCCCCCCCCCCCCCCCCCCCCCCCCCCCCCCCCCCCCCCCCCCCCCCCCCCCCCCCCCCCCCCCCCCCCCCCCCCCCCCCCCCCCCCCCCCCCCCCCCCCCCCCCCCCCCCCCCCCCCCCCCCCCCCCCCCCCCCCCCCCCCCCCCCCCCCCCCCCCCCCCCCCCCCCCCCCCCCCCCCCCCCCCCCCCCCCCCCCCCCCCCCCCCCCCCCCCCCCCCCCCCCCCCCCCCCCCCCCCCCCCCCCCCCCCCCCCCCCCCCCCCCCCCCCCCCCCCCCCCCCCCCCCCCCCCCCCCCCCCCCCCCCCCCCCCCCCCCCCCCCCCCCCCCCCCCCCCCCCCCCCCCCCCCCCCCCCCCCCCCCCCCCCCCCCCCCCCCCCCCCCCCCCCCCCCCCCCCCCCCCCCCCCCCCCCCCCCCCCCCCCCCCCCCCCCCCCCCCCCCCCCCCCCCCCCCCCCCCCCCCCCCCCCCCCCCCCCCCCCCCCCCCCCCCCCCCCCCCCCCCCCCCCCCCCCCCCCCCCCCCCCCCCCCCCCCCCCCCCCCCCCCCCCCCCCCCCCCCCCCCCCCCCCCCCCCCCCCCCCCCCCCCCCCCCCCCCCCCCCCCCCCCCCCCCCCCCCCCCCCCCCCCCCCCCCCCCCCCCCCCCCCCCCCCCCCCCCCCCCCCCCCCCCCCCCCCCCCCCCCCCCCCCCCCCCCCCCCCCCCCCCCCCCCCCCCCCCCCCCCCCCCCCCCCCCCCCCCCCCCCCCCCCCCCCCCCCCCCCCCCTCTTGTTTACAATGTTTTTAATACACTCCCATTTATTTAAAACATTAAGTAAAAACAAAATTTAGGACTATAACCTGAATTCATCCAGCTTTCAAATTCATGAAGATTTTCTAAATTTGCTAGCATTCGTCTACATTTTTTATCAAGGTCAAGAAATATTTATTGATTTTTTAATCCAAGTAAAATTTAGAAAAAACAGAACATTTTCTAAAATTCTTGAAAAAAATTGAGATTTGCGAACAAAATTTCAGTGAAAGTCTTCACCGAGAGGGAGGATCAAATTCGTCAGAAGCTGCAAATTACTTAATATGGTGCGTGACTTAGGTAGCCAGGGAACAGGAAGCATGTGTATCCATCGCACTTCCGACAAGATTCTCATGGGTTAGGTACAAATAGCATATTTGCGTGTATATAGCACAATAAAGTTGATGAACATGATAATTTACGCCACCGCCTTATGGACTTGAATATCCAGCTAACGTCAGAGTTTTAAGCATGGTAAATCGAACGTTTTCCATGACAAACTATATTTGCCGAGGGTGGCAAGTTTAGTTAGTGAGCATGGAAATTCCGCCCCCATTCATTTTTTTTTTACCAGGAAACTGTCATCATCACCAAATAAATTTGACATTCTCGTACCAACATAAATTGCCATGAAAAACGTTTTATTTTTAAGCATGGCAAATCGAACGTATTTTGATGGCAAATTACATGTTGTGAGCATGGCAATTCCCTTTAGTAAGGATGGCAAATCTAGGCAAAAAAAAAACATAACATGCCAGGATTTGCCAGGTTAGCGGCACGTAATTTTCCATCAGATTTGCTATGTTTAAGAATTTGACATCAGATTTGTAGTGCGGTCCTTGGATATCGATCCAGGCTTAGGTTTGCATATATGCTAAGCATTGCTTCGTAGAGTATCCAGGACTTAATACCTGACCAATATATCAATTTATTTTTGAAAGATCAATATATCAATTTATGGATGGAACACGTGCATTGCTCACACATTGATGTTGAGTACCATGAGCGAGTCATCCTTGTCACCAGTACGCGTGACCACATTGACGTTGTACGTGCCGTGATGCCCCCAGAACATGCTCTCCGTTCTTGGGGCAACTATTTGAAGGGCAAGGAGTAGACGAGTCGCCTTTCTTCTTTTGCTATATGTTAATGATTAATAGGCAAACATTTTTAACTTGTTTAGCACTTTGTTTTTCTTACAAGCACACCGTAGAAATGCAGTACAAATCCAATATTTGCGTGTATATAGCACGTTCAAGTTAATGAACATAAGAATTTCCACAACCCCTTATTTCTCGGACATCGGTCCGAGCTTAGATTCACATATATACTATAAAGCATTGCTTCATGGAGTATCTAGGGCTTAATTCCCCGCCATATATATCGAGTTATCGATGGAACACGCGTGCATTGCTCACACGTTGATGTTGAGCACCATGGGCGAGTCATCCTTATCGACGGTGAACTCCTGCGTGATCTTGCAGCCGGTGGGAGTGACCACGTCGACGTGGTACGCGCCGTGATGCCCACGGAACTTGAACTCTCCGTTCTCGTCGGCGTGGCCGTGCGCGTGCGTGAGCCACTCCTTCTTCAGCTGCAGCAGCCGGCGCCCGGCCTCGTTGATGTCCCCCTCGGCGTTGACGAGGTGCGCGGAGTCGCGGCTCATGAAGAGCTCCCAGAAGCCCCAGAGCATGACGCCCTCCACCGCCGGGTGCGCGTACGCCTCCCGCAGCATCACCTCTAGGTCGTCGGCGCGCACGTACTCGTTCGCCGCGGACACGTCCAGCTCCGTGAACCAGAGCGGGAGGCCAAGCACAGCGAGCCGGTCCAGCACATTGCGGATCACCGGCCCCACCGGGTTGCTCACGTGCCCCTGCAAGCCGACACCGCTCACCGGCGCGCCCTGCTCCTGCAGCCCGATGATCTGCTCGATGTACGCCTCGGGCGTGGCGCGGATGTCGCACATGCCCTCCACGTTGTAGTCGTTGACGAAGAGCAGCGCGTCGGGGTCGAGCTCGCTGGCCGTCTTGAACATGGTGGCGCGGATGTCCTTGCCGAGCTTGTCCTGGTAGAAGGAGCCGTGCAGCATCTCGTTGTTGACGTCGTAGTGCCGGAACTTGCCCTTGTAGCGGGTGAGCAGGCCGTCGATCCTGCTCTTGACGGCGGCGGAGAGGTCGTCGGTGGAGAGCGTCTTGACCCACTGCTGCACCATGCTGTCCACCTCCCAGAAGATGCAGTGGCCGCGCACGCACATGCCGTTGTCGGAGCAGAGCTTGAGGAGGTCATCGGCGTCGGCGTAGTTGACCTGCCCCCTCTGCGGCTCCGTCCAGTACCACTTGAGCTCGTTCCCGAACACGGCCCAGTTGAAGTGCTTGGTGAAGAAATCCACGAAGTCCTCGTTGTCCATGTTGGTGCGCATGATGCACGCGCCCAGCGGGAAGCTGTTGGACACCTGGCGCACGCGCACCTCCACGCACTCCGCCGCCTGGACCACGGCGCCGTCGGCCCCCGTCAGCTTCACCACCACGTCACGCTTGCGCACCTTGTCGGTGAGCTTCCTGAGGTGCTTGGCCCGGGCCTTCCGGTCGACAGGGAAAACCTGGAAGCCGGCGACCATGAGATCCAGGCCTGCGTCGGGGCCCTGGACGTACACCATGACGCGCGACGCCGGCTTGGCCTCAACACGGAACGAGCCGCCGATCTCGTACCACCGCTCGTCACGCGCCAGGACCTGCCCGCCGTTGAGCCACTGGCTATCGACAGCGACGGCGATGTTGATGTTCTGCGCGCTGGCCATCTGGCCGGCGACGCGGACCCAAGCCGAGACCTGGTACGTGGCGTGGAGGGTCAGTTTGTCAGTGATGATTTGCGCGGGGCCCATCCACGTCTGCGTGCGGCCAGTGACGTGGATGTGCTTGCCATTGAGCGGCTCGTCGTCCAGCGCCAGCGACTCTTGCGCCATGGGAGGGAGCACGCGCGGCGAGCCGTCACGAACGGCTAGCGCGCACGGCCCAAGCGGGAACCAACAATTGAGGCCGTCGTCGAGGTTGCTGTTCTGGATGATGTTGGCACCGTACTCAAGGTTCTGTCGTAGTACAAAAAAAGCAGGGTCAAACCTTTGGACTCTTCATATGCATGGTTGACCTGTTGACCTTGTTGTCAATGCTTTAAGATCCGCGCAAATATCAATTGTTCTGATCACGTTGTTGCTTCAAGGTATGATGAAGCATTGTTTTCAATTTGTGTTGTACGTACTGTGCATGCAAAGCTTGACGCATGCTTTAGCTGATCTAGTACGTACGCATGGTTTAGCTTCAAGGTATGCACTAGTACTAAAATTTGTTTTGTAACGCTAAGCTGAAAGCTGATCTGCAGATGGATGGTCGGCGTTCACCTCGAAGTCCGGCGGCGGGGACGGCTGAGCCTTCTGGGCGTGCTTGACCACCAAGCAGTCGAGCAGCAGGTCGACGCCGGCCTTCGGGCCTTCGACGTAGATGGTGGCCTTGGCCACGGTGCTGTTGAGCAGGAACTTCCCCTGCAGCTGCGCCCAGTCCTTGTCCGACGCCTGCAACCTGCGCCAAACGCAGAAGAAAAGGCATGAAAAAAAGGCACTGCATGCACAATGTTGATCACAGTGATCCGGCAGGAAAAAACTTGTACGTACTTGCCGACGGCGATGTACTGCTGCCTGCCGTCGGCGGTCTGCACGGCGAGCGTGGCGCGGACCTCGCAGGGCGAGACGTTGGCCCCGGAGAGGCGCACGGTGGCGGCGACCTCGTAGGCGGTCTTGCGCTGCAGCCGCGCCGTCACGTCCTGCATGACGCCGTTCCACGTGTCGGTCCTCCCCGTGGCGGCCACGAAGTACTTGCCGGTCGCCGGGAGCACCTTGCCGTCGTCGAGCGAGTCGTGCAGCTCGATCTTGCACCCGCTGCCGGACCAGCCGTCCAGCCCGCTGTCGAACTCCGGGTTCAGGATGATGTTGTCGTCGTCGCCGACACGGCACTCGTTGTTGCCACCCATCGCCATTGCCACCGACCAAGTAGTCAAAGTACTGTGCGTGAGGGCGGCTGGGAGCTACTGGCGATCGCTTGATCTAGCTGGTTAATCTGAGGCTAATGCCGATAACCGGTGGCCTATATATACCCATTGCCGATCCCAGGTTCTGCAAAGCCAGACAGAGAGTGGCCAACGAACCATTCCAAGCAAGTAAAATCTGCTGGGATTGCAAGCTACGTACGCAAGAATTTGTTTTGGCGCCGTTTATCAAAATGCAGAGAAAGCAACAGGACATGGCGGCGATACACAAACCGTAACGATCACTTGATCTGCCACTGGCTCGTCTCATGGGTTAATCCACAGATTGCATGCCTTGGGGCGGACGGTTGCTTCAGCTTAGGAGTTGAATTATCAGAGACAGAGAGTACTACTACTGCACTATAATCTGATTCTGAATGATCGCAATCAATTCTTGCACTGCAATATAAGGCTCTTTACTGTCTTTCTCTCTCTACACTAGGAGATGGATGCCAGTAGGAGGAGTCTGGATGAGCATGGCGGAAGACTTTGGAGTGAAGGGGAGGGCGACGACCTAAACATCGGAGCTAGTGGTGTGCAGGAGATTGTGTGTGAGCCAATCGGGGTGGGGAGCGGGAGGGCTACGGCAAGCAGGAGATGGAGGCGCTTTTGCATGCTCAGGGCGCCGGGCGATGGTATACGAGGAGAACTGGCTGGATCGGCGGTTGGTCTGTCGCCGTCGGCGAAAATATGGGCACGTTAAGGTAGTAGCCGGACTACTGCTGGCTTGCTCAAGCAGGCTGTGTGTGCTACTCCTGGATGACGGGAGATTACTTTCCTTGCTACTGAAACAATATCTGGGCAGATTTTAGAAAGAAAAATGCATATTCTGGACGGTGCTACACTACTTGTAAATGGGGATTATTTGAGGTGGGGGTTCAGTACAAGAGCTTTTTTACTGTACCCTGGTACTCCGTACGGAGAGAAAGGAGTACCGGTTAAATCTAACCCTTCGTTCAAAAGGGTACTTTAGACTTTTTGTCTTGCTGATGTAAGTATAATAATAATTATTTTTATTTATCTCTATCTAATTCCCTCCTGAAGTCTCGCTCAAGCACGTCCGGCCTCCATGATCAAGCAACCATGCATGGCCATGGCTGCCTCCTTCCGCAGGCCCCGCTGCTGCGCTGCATGCATCTACCCCCGCCAACACGCATAGATGGAAACTTAATTGCAACCTTGGTCGCCGCTCGCCGGCGAGGTCTTTCGAATGTTCGCTTGTTCTGAGTATTCCGCCAAATCTTCTCAGATCTAGTCGAGCAAGCAGTTGCATGTTTAAAAGCAATTATTTATTAATGTTCACCGCATTGCTTTTCTGTCGGTTGCAAAGGATGCCAAGAAGAACTGATGCATCGTGTGATTCTGGCCGAAATCTCCGGGTAATCCGCGCAATGGATATCTATCCCATCCCGTAATTAATGGAGAATTACATATCATCCTCTCACGTACCCAGAATTAGCGGGGAAGTAAATAACAACCTCACGTAATACAACATTAATTGTCAGTCTTGATTACCAAATTACCCTTCAGATCAAGGTACTCCCGAACTTTTGGTCGTAGTACTCCCGGGCATCTATATTGGAGTACCAAACGTTCGTGTCCCTCCGATTAAAGTAAATGGATGGCTCATATTGATTTCGAAATTGCTCTGCGTATGACTTTAAATGTACGATTCATGTCCGACCCAGTGATCCCACGATTGCCGTTGATGCATAGATTTGATCGTAGGGTGACTGAGCAGTGTCGTACAACGTCGTACAAGAATTGATCGTACGCCTAGCACTGCTCTATTGATTTATGGGTACTGTAAAACAGCTCTCAGTATAAATAGTTCCAATTAGCTGCCTGAAAATTGAATTTGGGTTAGTCGTTTTTTCTGACCGTTCATTGTTGCTCCAAGATTCGTGCTTTTTTTTTGTAGGCAATGCTCTTTTATTAGTTTTTTTGTGCTCTTTTGTTAGTTTTTTTTTGTGCTCTTTTGTTAGTTTTTTTTTTTTGAGGATCAATCACTCCCTATATTTCAATCACAACCGATCGTTCAATACATAAGAACTCAGGAGGATTAATAAGCCAAACATGGCGGCCACAATCTAAAGAAGTGGAGGCTCTAGCTAGATCATGAGCCTCCCAATTCATAGCTCTCTTTTCATGCTCAAAAGTTACAGACTCAAAATCAACAAACTTCTTTTTGATATCCTGGATAACAGTAGCACTTGTACCCCAGTACATGCCCCTCAGGTGTGAAACAGTGGCTGCACAATCAGTCGCCACATGAATCAATTTCAGGTATAAGTCAGAAGCTAGAGCAAGACCCTCATTGAAAGCCAGCACTTCCAAAATCTCTGGGTCGGTCTGTCCCTGTACCGCCACCGCCGAAGCACCAAGGAAAAGGCCATGCTCGTCTCGACAGATCGCCGCATACGAGCCCCTGTCTTCATTCCTTGCTACTGCAGCATCCACCATTACTTTCATATAGCCCCGTTGTGGTTGCTTCCAAGTTCTTGCCCTTCTGCCCCCATTCACTTCAGGTGCTGCCCTGATCGAATTATTGGGTAAGCCCCTCCCTGGTATAAGCAGCAGATCGCCCAAATATCTCTCCACAAAACTGAAAGTTGACAGCGGCGACTGGAATTCTTGTTCATGAATGGCCCTCCTACGAGCCCACCATATCGACCAAAGCATTACCAGTACCCTGACAAACTCTTCCTCTTTTGTAGTTTCCATGATCTCTAGCAGCCATAACCTTGCATCACTGTTTTTGCAAGCAATCAAGTGCTCCACCAGCTGTTCATCCATTAGGGCACAGACACATTTTGCCATATTACAATCCATTAAAGCGTGCCGCCATGAATCTTCTGCACCATTGCATATAGGGCAAATGTCCGTATCCGCCATATTTCGGTGGTGCCGCACCGACTCTGTAGGAGTAGAATTTCTCGCTAGGCGCCAAGCAAAGTGCTTAACAGCACCAGGAACAAAGACTCTCCATAATTTCTTCCAATTTCCATGGGATGCATCCGAGTCAGAGATAGCTGGCCGACCTTCTAGCCAGTCTTCTCTCCTCCTTTTCGTGTCAACCAATAGCCTGTAAGCAGAGCGAATGGTAAAGATGCCAGAACGCTCGTAGTGCCAGGCCCAACTATCCCCGGTATTCCTACCACTCAGAGGAATTTTCAGAACTGTTTCTGCATCAAGGGGCTATAAATGATCGTGAACCTTTTGGTGATCCCAAGCTTTCGTTGCTGCATCAATAAGGTCACTCACAAGGACCGGCGGACCAGCAGACTTTGGGTGAAGAGCTCTCAAAAGATTGTTCCTCGGTAGCCAATTATCTTCCCAAATCCTGATAGACCGGCCATCGCCCACCCTTCTTATCAAGCCTTGTTTCAGCACCGACAGGCCAGCACATATCGCCCGCCAAACTTGGGATGGATGGCGGCCCAGCTCGGATGTGAGAACATCGCCATCCGGATAGTAAACTGCGCGCAGTATCCTCGCACTTAAGGAATCGGGTTCTTGCAAGAGTCTCCATCCTTGCTTAGCAAGCATCGCCAAGTTGAATAATTCTGTGTCCCTGAAACCCAACCCACCCTGATACTTGGGCATGGTAAGCTTGTCCCACGAGACCTAGGCTACCTTCCGCACTCCATCTTTGCTGCCCCAAAAAAACTTTCTGAGCAAAGTATCAATCTGCTGACATAGGCCTCGAGGAAGCAAAAAACAAGACATGGAGAAGGTCGGAACAACTTGTGCTACAGATTTGATTAAAATCTCCTTCCCTGCCATATCCATGCATCGTTCAATCCAACCTTTAACCTTCCCCCACAATCTATCCTTTATATATTTGAAGGTGCCATTTTTGGATCTTCCAACATCAGAGGGAAGTCCCAGATAACGCTCGGACAATGACTCATTAGGCACATTCAAAATATTTTTTATCAGCTCCCTCCTATCATTTGGGCACCCCTTGCTGAAAAAATACTCGACTTGTCGAGGTTAACTCGCTGCCCAGATGCACCACAATATTTCTGAATCAAGTCTCTAATCATAGTGGCACCATTCTCTTCTGCCTTGAACATTAATAGGCAATCATCGGCAAAGAGAAGGTGGTTCAACGGGGGGGGGGGCACCGGGTGCAACAACAACACCCCGGACATGCTCATTTGAGCTATGGGCCTTCAGCAAGCAAGACAATCCCTCAGCTGCCAATAAAAATAGATATGGTGAGATGGGGTCACCCTGTCGAAACCACCTAGTAGGACGGAATTCCTCCGATTTACTTCCATTCAACAGAACATTAAAGGATACTGTGGTCACGCATTGCATAATTTTCCTGACCCATCTCTCGTTAAAACCCAACTTTAGCATAACAGCCTCTAGATAGCCCCATTCAACTCTATCGTAGGCTTTCATCATATCAATTTTCAAAGCACAAAAAGCATTATTCTTACTTTTCCTCCTTTTCATAAAGTGTAAGCACTCATACGCAGCAATAATGTTGTCAGTAATAAGCCTCCCAGGAACAAACGCGGACTGCTCTGGTGAAATGATCTCCGGTAAAATCCTCTTCAAACGATTTGCATAAGCTTTTGAGATGATCTTGAAGATCACATTGCACAAGCTTATTGGTCGGAATTGAGAAAGGGAGGTTGGGTTGGATACCTTAGGGATCAAAATGATGAAAGTCCTGTTAATAACCTCCGGAGACTCTTCTCCATTCAGAACACGTCGCGCCATCATGGTGACCTCATCACCACACACACTCCAGTTTTTTTGAAAAAAATGAGCCGGAAATCCATCCGGACCCGGAGCTTTATTTGGGTACATTTGGAAGAGTGCCTCTTTTACCTCAGTTGCCGTATAAGGAGCATTAAGCATTTGATTCATCCCATCATCCACTGTACAAGGGATGTGTGACAACACTTCCTCCATGCCCACTGTATTTTCTGCTCTATAAAGTTTTTCATAGAATGCTGTGACCATACCACCAATTTCCCCCTCATTCGTGCATATGGTGCCATTATCATTTGTGAGCTGCTCAATTTTGTTCTTCCTTCTGCGTATGCTTGCCTTCTGATGAAAAAACTTAGTGTTTCCATCTCCCTCCGCTAGCCACTGTACCCGTGAGCGTTGTCTCCACATAATTTCTTCCCTATGATTTAGCTCAACGATCCTCTCTTCGATTTTCCTTTCCTCATAAGATGGCCCTGTCCTATCAGGCTCCGATCTCAGCTGCAACAGTCTCCCTTTTAACTCCCTGAGCTCCTTTCTGACATGACCGAAAGTATAAGAACCCCAGCTTGCCAGCGTACTAGATAGACGGTTCAGCTTTGCCTGCATCTCCTGAACCGAACAGCTGTGCATGTCATCTTTCCAAACCTGATCAAGCATTGTCATAAAATCTGGGTGGGTCTCCCACATGGTCTCATAACGGAATGGTCTATCCACAGCTACACGCCGGTCTGCCTTGCCATTGTCCGTACATAGAACAATCAGCGAGTGGTCCGATTTGGCTGCAACCAGATGACGTATGACAACAAAGGGATGGATAGCGCTCCAGCTTGCCGTGGCAAGAGCTCTGTCAAGACGAACCCGACAAAAGTGGCCTCCCGCCACATGCTTCTTGAATGTCCAGTCCAACCCAATGTAACCCAGGTCATCAAGACCACACAGGTCAATAGCTTCTCTGAATCCTCCCATTTGAGACACATCACGCAGATTAGGCCCCATTTGTTCTTCTCTCCGCAACACCTCGTTGAAGTCACCAATACACAACCAAGGGAGGGTTGATTCTCCCCTTAGTCTTGCCATTGTGTCCCATATCTGCTGCCGTAAATTCCTGTTTGCTTCCCCATAAAAACATGTGAGCCTCCAATCATCCCTTCCTTGCTCAGACACCCAGGCATCGATATGGTACCTGGAGTAATTCTTCACTTCCAAAGCCACCCCATTCCGCCAAAACACACCAATACCTCCACTTCTTCCCGAGCTCGCCACCGCAAAACCTCCATCAAAGCCTAACACAGATGTCAAGACCTCCACACGCCTCTTTGTTAGTTGTGTTTCCACAATACAAACCACCGACGGCGCACTTTCCCTTATGAGCTCACGGAGCTCTCTCACTGTCGCGGGGTCGCCGATCCCGCGGCAGTTCCAGCATAGAACTCTCATTGAGCACGGCAGTCCTCCACGGAGGAGGCCGCCTCGTTGATCATGTCAGCATCATCATTCACTTCACCATCTCCCAGCCTTCTTCTCTTAACAATTGGGGCTTTTCCTGGTGTGTCTACAGTAGCAGTACCCGACAAACTTACTTCCGTGGCACCTTCTAGCAACAAAACTGTACCAGCAACTTTCCCAGTGAGGTTTGGCTCCGGTTGCCCATAAATATTGATTGTGCCGTTTGGTGCAATGAGCCTCTTTCGAGCCAGCCGTTCTGTGTCATTGTCATCCCCCAAGTTTTGCCTGTGATTTGTTTCTGCGTTTTGGCCACCACCTCTTCCACCATTTGCTCCTCTGCCCGGCATACTCCCTCTTCCCCCCTGTCCAACATCACCTCTCCCCCTCGACCCACCTCTTCCACCTAGAGCACCAGCTCCTCTCACCCCATCATTTACCCGAGCCCCTGGGGGCACAGCTGTGACGACCCCGGCTTAATCGTGCACTAACCATACACGCAAATGCACACGATCAAGCCTAAGGACTCACTTGAAGATATCACAACACAACTCTAAAACATAAATAAAGTCATACAAGCTTTATATTACAAGCCAGGGCCTCGAGAGCTCGAATACATAGCTCGATGGCATACAAGCGTCAGCGGAAGCATTAGATATCTGGGTACAGATATATTACAGAGAGAGAGATAAGCCTTCACAGAGGCGGGGCAAAATAAAACCTAATATCGAAAGGCGTAGGCCTCCTGCCTTGGACCCTCCAATCCTACTCCTGGTCGTTGGTCGGCTCCTCGTAGTAGTAGTACTCGCCGGGCGAGTAGTAGTAGAGACCGTCGACGGGGGCAACTGGCTCAGGGGCTCCGTCGTCTGGAAGCAGCAAAAGGGATATGGGGGAAAAAGAAAATAAAGCAAACGTGAGTACTCATCCGAAGTAGTCAGCAAGCAAGGATCTACACTACATATGCAACATTTTCAAAGGGGAGACTGTATATGTGGACTATGCTGCAGAAATGCCAGAATAGAGGGGAAAAGCCTAATCCTATCGAAGACTAGCATCTTCAACATCTTCATCAGTCTTGCAGCATAAGAAGAGAACAGAATAACATAATGTAAAGTAGTAGTAGTGTCATCAACCTCGACCTGAGATCCTTTCTCGACTCCCTGCGAGAAAGCAATCCCAGAGCCGTACTATCCAATTCTCATCTCAAGTTCTAGTTGTACCGATCGGGATACAACTCCGAGTGTCCGTTACCGTAGGACAGGCTATCGATAGAAGTTTCTTCCCTGCAGGGGTGCACCAACTTACCCACCACGCTCGCTTAACTCCGGCCGGACACACTTTACTAGGTCATGCCCGGCCTCGGCTAAGCAACACGTCGCAACCCGACCGAATACTTAACAGAGAGGTCTGCACGTCGGACTAAACCTATGCACCCGGGGGTCTTGGGCCTTCGCCCCGGGAACTCCTGCACGTTGCGTGGGCGGCTGAAAGCAGACCTAGCAACCCCTTAATACAAGCGCGGTTGCGTTCCCAGTCCAATCTAGCGCGCGCCGCTCAGTCGCTGACGTCCATTAAGGTTCGGCTGAAGTATACGACGCAGAACGCCCATACTATGCCCACGTGATGGTTAGTGCTATCAGGCCAAAGGCCCCTCGGATCAAATATCCAAACCGTTTAGTGTGTTGGCAGTGCGGTAACGAGCAGAGACTCACGAAAGATGTGACCCCGTCGCCCCGTCTCGAGGACTTGCGGCAAGGGCTAGGAAGGCCCGGCCACGCCTCGTGTTCAACTCTCGGGTACCCTCCAGGTACACACGATTCCACATCACTCGCAATTAAGCTCGCGCGGGTACCCCTCAGGGCCGACCCGTCTTTAGTAACATGTTTCAGTGCAATGCTATAATATCCATAGTAACCGTGTGTCCAACACCAAGGGAACCCTGAGGTATCACCCTCGACAGAATTCCACCTGATGATAAAGTCAAGGTGAACGGAAGAGGAATCACCCTCGAGGTCCACGCTTGAAGTGTTGCACGACGACGTCGTTGTCGGGGGTGGTGTAGGAGGAATCACCCTCGCTTACCACGACCGATTAACTAACCTACAAGGTTGTCATCGGAAGTGCTGACGAGGTATCACCCTCGGCACTCGATAGTATCCCAGTAGTGTCGAGCAACTAGGGGGAAGTGATGTGCGGTGTCTGGTCTTCAATCCCGTTGATCGGGTCTTCTGATACTCCAGCGGGGCAGTCGGGATAAGTGGGGTCTCATATGGTCTCTACCCAGCCTATACTAAGCAGTTTAGGATAAGCAGCAGGTAACAAAAGCAGGTTACAAATAAACAGGCTATGCATCAGAATAGGTAAAGCAGTAGCAGCAGTAATTCTAATGCAAGCATGAGAGAGAAGAGAATGGGCGATATCGGAATGCTCAAAATGGGGGTACTTGCCTGTTAGCTTTGCAGTCAAAAGTGGATCTTCTACGGTGAGGTAGTTGTCCACCGGATCATCAGCGCTCTCGCAGTCTATCGGGAAGAAAGGGGGAGAAGAAACAGTATAAATACATGGCAACAAAAACAATCACATCGCAAGGCACGGTAGTACGCGGTGCAGGGGGTGCCCTAATACTATGCTAAGTGCTACGGACGAAGCGGGAATTTACCAGGAAAGTTTTCCCGGTTCCGGACGTCAGTCAGTCAGACGAACCGGAGGGGACGGTTACATGTTTAGATAGTTAGGGGTGTGTGACAGACAAACGGAAAGCATATTCGGATCTTCTCATTTTTCCGATCATTTTTCATATATGAATTATTTTCATACGAGCTACGGTTATTTTTCTATGAATTTTCAAAGTTTTATCAATATTCTGAATTATTTAGTTTAACAGATTTTCTAAATCTGGTATATGACATCAGCATGATGTGTGGATGACATCAGCAGTCAACAGACTCGCTGACTGGTCAAACTGACCAGTGGGTCCCACCTGTCAGCCTCATTTGCTTTAACAGTGATTAAAGTTAAACTAACAGAGTTAATTATCTGGTGGGCCCAGCCTGTCAGTGACCTAACTAAACTAACAGAATGATTAATCAGTCATTAACAGTTAACTAACCAACCGACCCCACATGTCAGTGGCAGAGGGGAACAGTAAACCCGCGTTGACTTGGTCAACTGGGTCCAGTGGGACCTAGTGTCAGTGACCGAGCGGTGGGGCCCGCGGCGCCAGGTGGCGGCCACATAGGACGCCGGCCACCGGAGCTCTCCGGCGAGCTCACGCGGCGGCGAGTAACTCCGGCGAGCCCGGAATCTCTCTGTGTGAGTCGTTTCGGCTGTTCCTGGGCTCTTTCGAACGAGCGAAGCAGTGCGCGTCGAGTGGTGCCAGTGGCTGGACGCGGGGGTGGCCAGAGCGACGCCGGCGACGACGGTTGGCGGCGGAGCTTTCGGGTGGAGATCGGGCAGATGGCTACGGTGGGATTTCGCGCACGCAAACGAGCTCATTCGAACGAGAGCACCACGCCGCATCCAAACGAGGCGGTGCGAGGCCACGGCGACAGACGGAAACGGCCGGACGGCGAGGTGCCGCGGCGAACAGAGCGCGGTGAAGCGGCGAGCTGGCTACGGCGAAGCACACGGTGCGAGGAGGGAAATGGCGGGAAGGAGGAGCTCACCGAGCGGCTAAGTAAAGCCCGTGAGAGCTTTGGAGCGCAGAGGAGCTCGGGGTCGACGGGGATCGCCGGCGACAGGGAAGAAGAGGCCGAGGTCGATCCCGTCCGTGCGGTCCTCCCCGAGCTCGATGGTAAGGCGCAGTCGAAGGAATCGAGCGAGGCGGAGCAGATGGGCGCGTCGGAGCGACGATCGGGAGGCGGTGGCCGCGCTAAACGACGGCCATGGTGACGGCGGCTTCGGGTGCTCGCGGGAGAGGAAGAGAGCGAGGCAGGGAGAGGGGAAAGTGGGCGCTAGGGTTCGGGAAAGGGTGCGGGGAGCTTATCTAGTCGACCCAGACGGCCGAGGCGTCGTCGTGTCGAAGATCCAGCCGGCGAGTGACCGTGCGAACGCTGCCGGCTCGACAACGCGATGAAGACGATGACTGTAGCGCCGAACTGGGCCGAGCGCACTGTGCGGTGCTGGGCCTTAAGTGTACAGTATCCTTCTAATATTTATTCCTTTTTCTATTCCTGCTTTCTTTTTACTCACTCTGTTTCTAATTCTTTTGATAGGTATATGACTTTTGTAAAATGTGGCATTACTCTTAAAATTAGCTGTGCAATATTCTCAGCTACCAGAAATTGGTTTGGGCAAAATATGAGTTCATATGAATTCTTAATAAAAGAAAAGGATTAAAAAGGTGCTGTTTAGGTACTGTTTATTGATGTTAGAGTCTATTAACTAACTCAATTAATATTGATTATATTTTATAATTGCTTCTGAAATATTTGCAACATTAAGAACATTTTAGTTCCTGGTTTTGAACAACTTTTATTTTCACTTTGAGTTTGGAAAATCCTTTTGAATTGGAATTTGAAAAGAGATATGATACTAATAATGATTAAGTTCTGTTAATCATGATGATCTCGCATTATCAGGAGGTGATTACTGTAGGGTGATGCTGGGGATGTTACAACAGCCAGTCCCCCCACTCGCACTCCTCAGGTTGATGAATCCCATCACCACACTCCTCCACAACATGCCCCATCAGGCCGCAGAAGTAGCAAAAATCAGGTAGTTTCTCGTACAGTACAGGGTACCTCTTCCTTTCTTTCAGAGTAATTGGGACAAATCTCACCAGAGGCATATTGACATCAAGGTATACTCTAGCCCTCAAGCAGCTAGTTTGGTTAATCACTCCTTCATTCACTATGACTGTGAATGGTGGTTCCCCAACTTTCTTGGCCAGTTTTTCAGCTAACTCTTTCTTTCTAGTCAGACCATCCGGAATACCCATGATTCTCACCCATGCCGGAACCATCTTCAGATTGTAATCTGTAACGTTTGTGAACCCATCGTATTCCACAATGACCACCGGTGCATCTCTGAAGATCCATGGGCCACCTTCCATAATCCTTCTCTAGTCACGTAGACAGTGACATTGAAACAAGAACAAGTTCGGTCCTTTGACACTGAAAGTAACCCCTTGCGATGGTGACCACGCGTTGCGCATAGTGTTCAGAAGTGCTGCGTGACTGAAAGGATGGGTAGTATGCACCCGAAACAGGCCAAGCCACCTGATGTCTTTCACTAGATCTTCCAATTCCTCTGAGAAATCAAGGTCATATTCTTCTTCCCCATGCAAATTCAGACCTTCGAAAGCATCCACCAGAACCGGTGAAGGACCAATGCCCTCCCAATCCCCCTCTTCTCCCCATCTCCCCTCACCTTCCCTCCTATCTTTCACTGCTTCCTGCCCATCACCTTCTTTCTCCGTCGTTGCCCCTCGCCCGCCGCTCCCCCCGCCAACCCCATCGAATCCCAACTTCCCCAGGTCTGCCTCTGCATCCGACCGACCTCCCTTCTTCAAATCCCCAACGCCTGGAACCCTATCTTCCGCCATACAACCCTGCTCGACGAGAGCTAGCGTAACTTGAACTACCGCTCGCCGGAACGAATCCCGGCGGAGTGGCAGGATTTTCGTGGACTGCGGCGGTGGTTCGCCGCAGGAGGTGGTTGACCCTTGTTAGTTGTGTGGTGTGTCTTGTTTTGGGCTGGGAGTTTTTGGCTGTTTTGGATCAGTCAATCCATTAACGGGCTGAGGGCCATTACCTGTGCTACCAAGTGAGCCCTATCTTGCCCGTCTAATGACCTAACCATCCCCTCTATCTCTTTGTTTTTCCTGTTTGTATGCACCTTTGCTACTGTTTTTCCTTTTTGTTATTAGCCGGTTTCTTTTTTTTATTTGCGGGTATTTTTTGTATGTTGGGTGAGTATAAATGTATACACCCAAATACTACTTCACCTGATCCAAAACAAAGTGTCGTGGCTTTAGTTCAAATTTGAACTAAAGTTGATCTAAAGCCATGACACTTTTTTTTGGATCGGAGGGAGTATTTAATATGTGCGAAAATTGCACTATTGTATTATTACTTTTGCATAATAAAAAAGTTCAATTTCAGCTCAAAGTTGTGTGCAAGTTTTTATTGATTGTTTTATTTCTTCATAAATGATTATGTCAATGTCACTAATTCAGTATTCCTTTGAAAATTTCATTATTTTTCTTTCATTTGTTTTATTTTATTTTCTTTCTTCTTTAAGGGTAACAACGATGCCACTAATTCATTCATTCCTAGGAACTTTTTTTTATGAAAATTCCACTATAGTATGCTTATTCTTGCATATTTATTAAAAAGTGTAATTTTTGTGTGTATAGTGTGCATATTTTCTAATTATTTGTTTTTCATTTCCTTTCTTCTTAAGTGGTAATATCAATGGCACTAATTCATTCTTACTTAGAAAACTTCATTATTATGAATTTGTTTTGTTTCAATTTCATTACCTTTCTTCTTAAAGGGTAATAACAAAGCCACTAATTTATCCTTTTTTAGAAAACTTTATTAAGTTTTTTGTTTTTTTTCATTTCCTTTCCTCTTTAGGGCAATACCAACGCCACTAATTCCTTCTTATGATACTTTTTGTTGTGAGATTTCACTATTATGTTCTTACTCTTGTATATTATAAGAAACACAATTTTTTGTAAACCATGCGCAAATTTGTCATTGTTTGTTTTAGATTTTCCCCCTTTTTTCTTTCTTCTTAAATGGTAAGGCAATGCAACAATTGACTCTTCCTTAGAAAACTTCATTATTTTTATTTGTGTTAGTTCTTATTTCATATTATTTATTCTTTAAGAGTAATATCCATTCCACTAATTCATTCCTTTTTAGAATTTTTTTTGCGGAGATTCCATTATTATATGTTTATATTTGCATATTATTAAAAAACACAAAATTCTACTAAATTGTGTGCAAAATTTCTCATAATTTTTTCATTTTGTTTCTTCTTAAAGGGTAATACCAATACCACTAATTTATTCTTCTTTAGAAAACCTCATTTTTATTTATTTTTTATTTTATTTCCTTTCTTCTTTAAGGGTAAGACCAATACCACTAATTCATACTTTTTAGAAAGCTTTATTATTTTGAATTTACTTTATTTTTAGTTTATTTCCTTTCTTTTTTAAAGGTAGTGTCAATAGTTTGAGTGACAGCAGAAGAACTATTTCCCATGTCAACTCAATGTCAAGCAAAATTATTGAAGTGCCTTGGAGCAACCTGTATGATCTAGTCTATCCTATATCTTTTTAAGTTTTTAATCAAACTCGACAACATAATAGATACAATGCTTCTAACTATAGAATAACTAACACAACAAGCATCCATTAGAATTTAGCACCCATCCACGAGATCAGATCGAGAAGTAGCAAATTTAGTAGTGTTCGGTCCATCGAAAGGAACTCCAACACCGACAGGAGATGAAGAGAATAAATCACCAACAAACCATGTGATCACTGTGCAACTTGAAGACCTAGGAGAGTCACGGCTACCGTTGAAGGGCTTCTCCAAAAGGGATGCCTGCGGTAAGGGAATGGCGCGCAAACGCTACCATCACCAGATCCAAGAATTGAAGGTCAAATGGTGGGTGTTCACTCCCGATATCAAGTCTAAGCAAATTTCGAGCAATTCATGCGCTAAATTAATGGCGCACAAAACATCGCCATTGTGAAGTAGTATAAGAAACTAGGGTCACACCTATGGGTTTCACCCCAAAACTGGAGATGAGGTAATCGAAGCACCCAATAAAAGTCATCATTTATTGTCTCCTTCACTTTCCACAATCACTGCAGCTGCATACACAGAAGAGGCACTCGTCGCATCACGAAGCCTTTGAAAGGGAGGAAGGGCACTGACACTGCAAAAATCCCGAGTCCAGGACACTCCATAGCCCCTGCACCATCCTCACAAGTGGCACCTGATGGCTGATCTACATTAGATGACAGCACCACGCGCCACCACTAGCTCTGCCACCATCGCCTATGGTAGCAAATCATATCGAAGGAAAGGACACGACCACCGCCATGCATTGCGCATAACGGCACCAGCCACACACCGTCTAGCGCGGGAATGATCATGGCGCTGCCAACTCACAAAAGAGAGAATGACAACTCCGCACTCCCGACTACAGATCTGGAGTAATCCAACTGATCACTAGCCATCATCTCCTTTTTCACCGGCTCAAAAGGTCAAAAACCCACCGAAAAATGACTTCTGGCTAATGTCACGACCATGGAGGCAGTGTGAGGTAGTCACCCTCATTCGGCACCGTCCAACAGCTCACTAGCAAGTTCCCGGTGCCCGAACCGGAGTAGGGGGGCTTGCGCTAATCCTACGGTGTAGGCTACAACACCATGTTGGGTCCTGGCGGTCACGAGTGACCTCCGTCGCTTGGTGCGCCCGCCTCCTGCTTACGACAATGCCATCAGGGAAGAGGAAGATCTCAGGCCACTGGCCAAACACGAACAAGCGCTACCTCTAAAATGTTTGCCTTCACCACATTGTCTGACCACCGCCTGCGCATCGCCCAACGCCACAGGAACGGAGCCCGCCGCCGGCGCCACGAGGGGGGGGGGCACACGGTGAAGGATCCCGAAAAGGTGGAATGAGTGGCCTCCTGAGTCGCCCACACGGATGACGAGGAGGCTACAGTTTCTTATTTGCAACGGAACTTTCTTGTCCAACCACCTTGCACCCTATTTTGGAGAAAAATAAATCATCCACTCAAACATGTTCGTACAAATCCTTTGCTTTCCTCATGGCATCAAATGCTTCTTGATCCAAATTCCAATGGCTTTCTAATTTTATAGAATTCAAGAGTACATGTCATTTCAATCACGTGTTTTTCCTAATTATGTGTTTTAAGAATCTTGTGAATCAAAGAGGCCCGAAATAGGGACCTCATGTTTGGTTTCCTCCAAATTTCCTATAGAATAACCCCTTCCACTAGCATTTTAAAAGAATGTATGTTGTCAATTCTTTTCTTTTTCAAATGACGCCAAAAGAAAATTTTATTATAGGAACCCTATCGTCCAAAATTTAGATGTTTTTTTCCTTTCTAAAATTTCCTTTTTACATTCCTATGCGCGATAACAAGGGCAATCTTACCTCCCATATGTTTTAATCTTATAATTTAATCGTGTCTTTTAGGATTTATGTGTTTTTCCTATTCCTACGAATCAAGCACATAAATTTGTATATTCATGTGTTCTCATAATCATCTACTCCCTCTGGTCCTTTTTACTCCGCATATTAGATTTGTGTCAAGTCAAAGTTTACAAAATTTGACCGAATTTATATTAAAAATATCAACATCTACAAAACTAAATATATATACTATGGAACTACATTTCATAACGAATCTAACAATATTAATTTGGTATTGTGAATGGTGATATTATTTTTATAAGTTTGGTCAAAGTAGAAATACTTTGACTCCGGATAAAACTTATATGCAAACTAAAAATGACTGGATGAAGTATTTTGCACATATAATCCCATCATAATTCTTTTTCTTTCCAAGAAGTTCTATCAAAATCTGTTGGTAATGGCGCCCGTAGCCCAAACCGTAGAACAATTGTTCTACTGTATTCTCTATTAATATACACCCGTAGACTCATTGGACAATCATTCATTCATGCACTACGCACTGTACGCCGGAAGCTAGCAACCCGCCAAAAGGGGCCAAGAGGGGAGCCGCCCGGCTGTTTTGTATCACCTGTCCGTCCTCTTCCTCTGCGAATCTACACGCGCGGATAAAACGCCCGCACGCGCATCGCCACCAACGAGCCAGCCTGAGAGACCACCAGCCGGTCGCCAACTGTTGCCTTTCGCCCCCATCATCACCACCCCCGTCGCCCCTCCCTCCGCCGCCGCTAGCCTTTTCGCTTCCGAGCTTCCTTTCCGTCCATCATCAAATGGGCCATCTTCTCCTGCTCCTCCTGGCCCTCCTCCTCGCTTCCACCCGCGCTGCCTTCCACGCCAGCGCCGCCGCCTTCGCCGAGGTACGTACGTGCAGCTCACTTCACACACGGTCAATGCACGGTTCGCTTCGTCCCTTGCGATGCGGTTGGAGTTCTAATCCTGTTCCTGCCTCCTCGACCTCTGTCTGCAGGAGAAGGGCATCGCGGGGATCAGGGGCGTGATAGGGTCGAGGCCGCCGAGCTGCGCGGGGAGGTGCCGGTCGTGCGGGCACTGCGAGGCCGTGCAGGTGCCCATTTCTCCACAGGAGCAGCGGAAGAGGAAGAAGAGGAAAGAGCTTGGGCGCCATGGCAGCCGGGCTGCTGAAGCCGGTGGTGGTGGTGGGAGAGCAATGCCGTCCTCCTACGACGACCACTCCAACTACAAGCCGTTGAGCTGGAGGTGCAAGTGCGGGCGCTTGATACTGAGCCCATGAAATGCATGATATAGTAGAACTAGTAGTATAGTGATCTTTTGGGGGTTTCTTGGTGGATCCTGTTTGACTTTCTTATGCGACTGGTGGTGGTCGTCGGTCCTTTTGTCTGGTTGGTTGATGTTGACCGGGGATGAAATCTTGAGGAACTTGGTGTCCCGTTCTTGTTCCAAGATGTACGTAGAGGGCTAATCAGTCCCTAACAGCCACGTACGTACTTAATTAGTTTTTGTAACGAGTTTGCCGTGTTGATCATGCAATGCAAACGTGAAGGAATCAGCCGTTTTGCCTACTTTGTTGCTAGCTTTTTCATGCTCTCATTCGTAGCAAGTGCTGTAATTTGATCTCTGGGTTTAACTGCCCGTATTTGAGACTGTGACTTGACTCTGTAAACCGGACAAGACATGTCTTACTTGGATTCCTTGTTTCCCAATTCTTTTGATCTAGATCCTATACTCCAATCCAGCTGTAGGCCTTGGAAACGGCTGAAAGGAGGGGAGGCACTTATTTATAACAGCCGTTCCTTGGAAACGTCAGTGCGTTAGCATAGGGGGACAAGTCTTCGTTCTTCCTCCTGTCATGCATGTTTAGTCACACGGACACGCCACAGCTACTAGCCCCCAACATGAATTGTCCTGTCAAAAATTGAAAGCTCTTTCTTTCTTTCCAGCTGCAGCAGCGGCAGTCCAACACACACACAACAGCCAAAATGTGCAAACTGCTGCTGCTGAACCGAGATTGCAAGCAAGCGCAGCACTGCACACACACACAGATAGAGAGGAAGAGAGCTGCAGAGAGATGTTGAGAGAGAGAGAGAGGCGCAGAGAGAGCATGTGTGGAGACGCAAGGAAAGCAAAACAAGCTGTCTGCGTGCCGTGCTCCAAGGGGTAGCTGCCGATCAGAGACGAAAGGTGTGATTCCTTGCGAGCGCAGCACAGGAGTGGCAGGTGGGAGGAAGCATTTGGTTTTGCTCCAAGAGGAAAACTGGAAAGCCTTCTGGCTCACACTGTGCATGGCCCTGTTCATCCGTGGTGGCCATTGCCATTGCCAGAGGAGCGGTGCACGGCACAGCACTGATGATGTGGCCTATGGGGTGTGCGCCTAAAAGTAAGAGAACGGCACCGCAGCCATGGCTTCTTCCCGATGTGGTGTACTGTAGGAGTAGTACAACCTTTGGCTGCCGTGCAAAACTTACTGTATTCTCGTTTTGTTTCGAGTTTGATCCCGCCTAGGTCTAGCGAGCAGAGTAGCTAGGGTTTGTAGTGGTACTGTAGTGGTACCTTACCAGCACTAGGTTAATACTATGTGAAGTTAATGACAATTTTCGCAAGTAAACAGCTCTGATTTGCCATCGGAATGTCACGGCACGGCTGTGGGCATGCAGCCAGTGATTTTTACTCTGGACGAACGAACGATCATGCATGCAGCAGCGCTCGGCCGCCCTGCCTACGAGCAGCTGCAGACCGGATGGGGCCGCCGGAGTTTGGACCCATCGAATCGGTGTTCGTCCGGTCGATGGATCGGTCGATCAAATGTACTGGTATTATCTACTCCTATCATGCATTGATCCCGGTGTCTCTGTGGAGTCCCGTCCGGCCAGTCCAGTCACGTCGCCCCCCTGGATGTGGCCGGCCGGCTGGCTCTCTTCGGTCAGCTATCAGAGGCCTTTTGGACCGGTCTGACCTACTCCTACTCCGGTCTGGTCTGGTCACTGTGCTACGCTAGCTACCAGGCGTCTACGCTGCCTGCCTGCCTCCACGGTACTGTCTTGACGTGCGTTGATCGGTCGGTCAGGTACACAGTGGTTGCTTTTTACGCTGCGAGAGACGACGGAGAGCTGTACTGTGTTCCCTTCTGATCAAAGAATTTGGTAGAGCAACTACCAACATTCAAAAAAAAAAGTAATATAATCAGAAGTCATAGAACTTGCATCCTATGTTCAGTTTGGTGCTAAAACTTTAAAAATACGGTTTTGTGATCATGTAGCTTGATTTAAGCGTGCAAATACGGTCATAGTATGTGTATGCGAGTGTATCCATGTGTATGGACCCACCTGTCAATGAGTGATAGCACTAGGCGCGATGTAGTTTTACAAAAAGCACCCTCATAGTTTCTTTATTTGTGGAAATGTCAACTACTCCGACGCCTTTATGCGAAAATTAACAAAAATAAAATAAGGGTCCGCTAGCACTCGAACACGCAACAATCTATTTTCGAAAGGACAACTCTACCGCTCCACTAACAAGATTTGTATGACCAATAATGATAACGAGATGATATGTACTCACAGGTCACGCGTGTAGAGCTTAAATGGGCTGCATATATTGCCGCCCATTTTACACGCGCTATTTTTTTAAAGATATTTGTAAAACCTGTACGTTTCATAAATGTGTTTATTACACATTTTTGCACATATTTTATATAAATGGCTTTACCCTAAAAAAACATATTTTGGCACATATGTTTTAAGATAAAAATATTTACTAAATATTTTATAAACCTGAGTATTATATAAACCAGTGTGTTATATAAATGTGTTTATTACATTTTTTGTTTTCAAAATTATAATCCAAAATTATTATTTCAATTATACGCACATTTGTATAGTTCAATGTTTGTATAATTGAAAATATTAATATTTTTAAATTTAAACTGTTGAAAGCACAAGTGCTCCCTGGGTGATTTTGGTAATTAATGTCAACATATCTCTGATTGGACTAATACCTTTACCTAGTGTATTTTAGATCAGTTCAACAATGGCATGGCAAGGACAAGAGGATGTGGAACCCCTTCAAAATGCTAAGGACAAAGATTGACAAAAGCTCAAAACTCTTCATTTTCATTTTAGAGATCCAAGATCACATTGAGCCCGTAGGAAAGCCAATATTATTAAAAGAGGATGAGGTGTTGCTTAATGGTCTACTTGCTCAAGTGCTTAGTGATATTGCTCCAAAACCCTCAACCACTTTCTCATTTCCACATATGTTCAAAACTCAAAGTCAAACTCGGCCCCACCGATTTGATCTATCCGGCGCCACCGAGTTCTGTTGACATAGCCACTGCCAGAAACCCTAGACAATTCGGTCACACCGATACGGATCTCGGTCTCACTGAGATGGCCCTGCAAACTCTCTGTTTCCCTTCGTAACATTTCGGTCTCACTCAGATGAGCGATCGGTCCCACCGAGTTTGCTTGACCAACTCTCTGTTTGCTCATTGCTGAAATTGGTCTCACCGAGTTCAAGCATTCGGCTTCACCGAAATGAGGTTTTGCCCTAGCCCTAGCACATCGGTCCCACCGAGTTGATCATGTCGGTCCCACTGAGATTCCTAATGCTCACATTTTGAACTAAATCGGTCTCATCGAGTTCTTCTATTCGGTCTGACCGAGTTGGGTCAAATGTGTGTAACGGTTGGATTTTGTGTGAAGGCTATATATACCCCTCCACCCCCTTCTCCATTTAGGAGAGAGCCATCAGAACGTGCCTACACTTCCACTACTCATTTTCTGAGAGAGAACCACCTACTCATGTGTTGAGATCAAGACATTCCAATCCAACCACAAGAATCTTGATCTCTAGCCTTCCCCAAGTTGCTTTTCACTCAAATCATCTTTGCACCATAGCCAAATCTGTGAGAGAGAGTTGAGTGTTGGGGAGACTATCATTTGAAGCACAAGAGCAAGGAGTTCATCATCAACACACCATCTATTACCTTTTGAAGAGTGGTGTCTCCTAGATTGGTTAGGTGTCACTTGGGAGCCTCCGACAAGATCGTGGAGTTGAACCAAGGAGTTTGTAAGGGCAAGAAGATCGCCTACTTCGTGAAGATCTACCCGAGTGAGCCCCCCCCCCCCCCCCCCCCCCCCCCCCCCCCCCCCCCCCCCCCCCCCCCCCCCCCCCCCCCCCCCCCCCCCCCCCCCCCCCCCCCCCCCCCCCCCCCCCCCCCCCCCCCCCCCCCCCCCCCCCCCCCCCCCCCCCCCCCCCCCCCCCCCCCCCCCCCCCCCCCCCCCCCCCCCCCCCCCCCCCCCCCCCCCCCCCCCCCCCCCCCCCCCCCCCCCCCCCCCCCCCCCCCCCCCCCCCCCCCCCCCCCCCCCCCCCCCCCCCCCCCCCCCCCCCCCCCCCCCCCCCCCCCCCCCCCCCCCCCCCCCCCCCCCCCCCCCCCCCCCCCCCCCCCCCCCCCCCCCCCCCCCCCCCCCCCCCCCCCCCCCCCCCCCCCCCCCCCCCCCCCCCCCCCCCCCCCCCCCCCCCCCCCCCCCCCCCCCCCCCCCCCCCCCCCCCCCCCCCCCCCCCCCCCCCCCCCCCCCCCCCCCCCCCCCCCCCCCCCCCCCCCCCCCCCCCCCCCCCCCCCCCCCCCCCCCCCCCCCCCCCCCCCCCCCCCCCCCCCCCCCCCCCCCCCCCCCCCCCCCCCCCCCCCCCCCCCCCCCCCCCCCCCCCCCCCCCCCCCCCCCCCCCCCCCCCCCCCCCCCCCCCCCCCCCCCCCCCCCCCCCCCCCCCCCCCCCCCCCCCCCCCCCCCCCCCCCCCCCCCCCCCCCCCCCCCCCCCCCCCCCCCCCCCCCCCCCCCCCCCCCCCCCCCCCCCCCCCCCCCCCCCCCCCCCCCCCCCCCCCCCCCCCCCCCCCCCCCCCCCCCCCCCCCCCCCCCCCCCCCCCCCCCCCCCCCCCCCCCCCCCCCCCCCCCCCCCCCCCCCCCCCCCCCCCCCCCCCCCCCCCCCCCCCCCCCCCCCCCCCCCCCCCCCCCCCCCCCCCCCCCCCCCCCCCCCCCCCCCCCCCCCCCCCCCCCCCCCCCCCCCCCCCCCCCCCCCCCCCCCCCCCCCCCCCCCCCCCCCCCCCCCCCCCCCCCCCCCCCCCCCCCCCCCCCCCCCCCCCCCCCCCCCCCCCCCCCCCCCCCCCCCCCCCCCCCCCCCCCCCCCCCCCCCCCCCCCCCCCCCCCCCCCCCCCCCCCCCCCCCCCCCCCCCCCCCCCCCCCCCCCCCCCCCCCCCCCCCCCCCCCCCCCCCCCCCCCCCCCCCCCCCCCCCCCCCCCCCCCCCCCCCCCCCCCCCCCCCCCCCCCCCCCCCCCCCCCCCCCCCCCCCCCCCCCCCCCCCCCCCCCCCCCCCCCCCCCCCCCCCCCCCCCCCCCCCCCCCCCCCCCCCCCCCCCCCCCCCCCCCCCCCCCCCCCCCCCCCCCCCCCCCCCCCCCCCCCCCCCCCCCCCCCCCCCCCCCCCCCCCCCCCCCCCCCCCCCCCCCCCCCCCCCCCCCCCCCCCCCCCCCCCCCCCCCCCCCCCCCCCCCCCCCCCCCCCCCCCCCCCCCCCCCCCCCCCCCCCCCCCCCCCCCCCCCCCCCCCCCCCCCCCCCCCCCCCCCCCCCCCCCCCCCCCCCCCCCCCCCCCCCCCCCCCCCCCCCCCCCCCCCCCCCCCCCCCCCCCCCCCCCCCCCCCCCCCCCCCCCCCCCCCCCCCCCCCCCCCCCCCCCCCCCCCCCCCCCCCCCCCCCCCCCCCCCCCCCCCCCCCCCCCCCCCCCCCCCCCCCCCCCCCCCCCCCCCCCCCCCCCCCCCCCCCCCCCCCCCCCCCCCCCCCCCCCCCCCCCCCCCCCCCCCCCCCCCCCCCCCCCCCCCCCCCCCCCCCCCCCCCCCCCCCCCCCCCCCCCCCCCCCCCCCCCCCCCCCCCCCCCCCCCCCCCCCCCCCCCCCCCCCCCCCCCCCCCCCCCCCCCCCCCCCCCCCCCCCCCCCCCCCCCCCCCCCCCCCCCCCCCCCCCCCCCCCCCCCCCCCCCCCCCCCCCCCCCCCCCCCCCCCCCCCCCCCCCCCCCCCCCCCCCCCCCCCCCCCCCCCCCCCCCCCCCCCCCCCCCCCCCCCCCCCCCCCCCCCCCCCCCCCCCCCCCCCCCCCCCCCCCCCCCCCCCCCCCCCCCCCCCCCCCCCCCCCCCCCCCCCCCCCCCCCCCCCCCCCCCCCCCCCCCCCCCCCCCCCCCCCCCCCCCCCCCCCCCCCCCCCCCCCCCCCCCCCCCCCCCCCCCCCCCCCCCCCCCCCCCCCCCCCCCCCCCCCCCCCCCCCCCCCCCCCCCCCCCCCCCCCCCCCCCCCCCCCCCCCCCCCCCCCCCCCCCCCCCCCCCCCCCCCCCCCCCCCCCCCCCCCCCCCCCCCCCCCCCCCCCCCCCCCCCCCCCCCCCCCCCCCCCCCCCCCCCCCCCCCCCCCCCCCCCCCCCCCCCCCCCCCCCCCCCCCCCCCCCCCCCCCCCCCCCCCCCTTAAAATCTGCTACGGTCTCCATCCATCTCTGTTGACGGAGGTTCAGGTCTGGCTGAGTGAACAGATACTTCAGACTTTGATGATCGGTGAAGATCTCGCAACGGTTACCGAGAAGGTAATGTCGCCACTGTTTCAGTGCACGGATGACGGCAGCAAGCTCGAGGTCATGTACTGGGTAATTCTCTTCGTGCGGACGCAATTGACGTGACGCATAAGCAATTACTCTGTGGTCTTGCATTAGGACACCGCCTAATCCTTGACGGGATGCATCACAATAGATGACAAAATCCTTCTGGGAATCAGGAGGGGCAAGCACTGGGGCAGAAGTCAGCTTGTCTTTGAGTGTCTGGAAACTTTCCTGACACTTTTCTGTCCAATCGAACTTGACGCCTTTATGAAGCAGGTTAGTCAGGGGCTTGGCGATCTTGGAGAAGTTCTCGACAAATCGACGGCAATAGCTGGCGAGTCCGAGAAAACTTCGGACTTGCTTGACATTCTTTGGAGGAGTCCAATCAAGAATAGCCTGAACTCGCTCGGGGTTGACGGCAATACCATCCTTGGAGATGACATGCCCAAGGTATGTTACTTCGGGAAGCCAGAATTCACACTTGGAAAACTTAGCATATAATTGATGCTCTCGAAGTTTTTCCAGAACAAGTCGAAGATGTTTAGCATGTTCTTCTTTGTTCTTGGAGTATACTAGGATATCATCCAGGTAAACCACGACGAACTTGTCGAGGTATTCCATGAATATATAATTCATCAGGCGGGAGAATGTGGCTGGAGCATTGGTTAAGCCGAATGACATGACGGTGTACTCGTATGAGCCATATCGAGTAACGAAGGCGGTCTTTGGGATGTCCTCTTCACGAACACGGATCTCGTGGTAACCCAACCTTAAGTCGAGTTTAGAGAACACTGATGAACCAGCCAGTTGATCATACAGATCGTTTATCCGAGGAAGGGGATATTTGTTCTGAATAGTTGCTTGGTTGATAGGACGGTAATCTTGGACCAATCGGTTTGATCCATCCTTCTTCTTGACAAAGAGAGAAGATGCTCCCCAAGCAGAGGAACTTGGACGAATGAAACCCTTACGAAGTGAAGCGTCGATTTCCTCCTTAAGTTCAAGGAGTTCATGCGGCGGCATCTTGTAGGGTCTCTTGGCGATAGGAGTGGTGCCTGGTTTCAAGTCGATGACAAATTCGACAGCTCGAACAGGGGGTATCCCTGGGAGTTCTTCTGGGAAAACATCTTGGAATTCGCGAATAACTGGAATGTTCTCAATGCCTTCAAGTGGTGATGCATTTAACGCATTCAAGGCATAAAGCCTCGCCTCGGCATTTTGAATGATTTGAGCCTGGTAGCTTACTATTTCATCAGAAGGGTGTAGAAGATGGACGATCTTAGTGGCGCAAACTATAGAAGCAGTATGCGCTTTCAACCAATCCATTCCGAGAATGAGGTCAATACTACAAGACTTTAGAATGAAAGGGGAGGCGTGAAATTCCAGCCCTTCAATTTCAACGGTGACGTCGTTGCAACCCATGGAGGTTTGACATTGGCCCGCGGGGGTGTGTATTACTATTGCAGTGTTCATGACCTCACATTTAATGTCGTGTTTGTATGCAAATTCTTCGGACATGAATGAATGCGATGCTCCTGAATCAAATAAAATAGAAGCTGGTACTGAATTAACAAGGAGAGTACCCATCACGGTAGCAGGCTGGTCTTGAGCTTCATTGTAATCAGTGTGGTTGGCCTAAATACGCCCATAAGACTTGGCATTGTTGTTGCGGGGCTGATTGCTCCCACGGCCAGTTGCAGGAAGTGCCAGTTGGTTCCGGTCCTGAGTGCAGTTCCTGGAAAACTGACCTGGCTGCCCACACTTGTAGCACAGACTATCATTGGGATTGGGAGCAGGAGCTCGAGGTGGTGGAGCTAGAAGTCTTGGCTACCTAGGTGGTGGAGGCAGACGCGGTGCAGTATAGGACTGTCTTGGAGCAGGTGCAGTTGGACGGTACACGCTGTTTGGAATCCAGATCCGACGCTTCTGTGAAGGCTGGCTTGAAGATGAACCGGTGTCACGGTTGCGCTTAAGAGATCCCTGGTGTGCCTGCAGACCAGTCTCGACCTGGATAGCCTTGTTCACCAAGATGGAAAAGTTATCAAATTCATGCACAAGGAGCGCTAGCTTGATGTCAGCTTGAAGTCCTTCACGAAACTTTTCCTGTCGGCGAGCATCAGTGGGAATGTCTTCTTCAGCATAGCGGGATAATTCCAGAAACTCCCGCTGATAAGCTTCCACTGTCTTATTGCCCTGAGTGAGGTTGCGGAACTCTTGCTTCTTCCTGTCCATGATTCCCTGAAGAATGAAACGGGCACGAAAGGCAGCTTGGAAATCCAGCCAAGTGATGACTGTGCCAGCTGGTTGAGTGCGCCTGTGGCTGTCCCACCATTGAGCAGCGGGGCCCTTGAGAAAGAAGGAGGCGAAGGTGACATAGTTTGCAGGGGCAACACCACCAGATTCCAACTCATAGGTGATGTCGCGAAGCCAGTCATCAGCATCCAGGGGCTGAGTTGAGCCGCGGTAGATGGTTGGGTTGAGGCGCATAAAGTCCTGTAGAGTCCCTGGGCCTGGCTGTTGGTACATATTGGGACGAGGAAACTGATCCATGATCCCTTGCATGAACTGGCGTTGCAGTTCAAACTGCTGCATCATCCCAGCCATATAGTTCGGCGGTGGTGGATCGTTGGCACCATGGCCACGACCATGACCAGCGGGTCTAACCATCCTGCTAAATTACAACAGGGGGGTTGTTTAGTAAAAGTAATCGCGTGTGGTTAGTGACAAGCATGATGTAACACGACAACAATTTAGCAGTGCAATAGATACTTAACAGTAGTCAATTATGACATACAGATCCATACACAGAGTCGGGTTCATGCGGACAGCATAACGGCGCAATTTTATAAACTAGGCATGCTAGGCGGCGCGCAGGCACGCGGTAAGGAAGTACACAACGAGACATAGCAAAGGCTACATCAACGTTGGAGAAAAACTGGTGGGGCGAGGAATCTGCAAGTGACAACACAGGGTGCCCTCGATAAAAGGATCCTGTAAGCAGAACCTGGCCCACAATCTTGAAGCAAGGGGGGAAATTTTCAGAACTCCGGTGGATGTGATCACGAGAACCTAAGTGTCGGCGTTAGTAAAATTTATTTAACCCGAGTAGAAGAGAGATCAGAGTCCTAGAGTATAGACGAGGAATAAAAGATCCTAATACCACCCAGTTGGCGACGTGGGCCCGTAAGCCACACAGCCAAGTTAGTAAACTAGTTTTTCGATGTCTAGACTCAACTTCGGCCAAGGAATTGGAGGGGGGAATTCCTACAAGCAGTCGGCTCTGATACCAACTTGTGACGCCCCCATTCGATCGTACACTAATCATACACGCAAACGTGTACGATCAAGATCAGGGACTCACGGGAAGATATCACAACACAACTCTAAACACAAATAGAAATAACTCAAGCTTCATATTACAAGCCAGGGGCCTCGAGGGCTCGAATACAAAAGCTCAAGAGCACAAGTGTTAGCGGAAGCAAATATATCTGAGTACAGATGTAAGTTAAACAAGTCTGCCTTAAGAAGGCTAGCACAAACAGGGATACAGATCGAAAAGGCACAGGCCTCCTGCCTGGGATCCTCCTAACTACTCCTGGTCGTCGGCGTCCTGGACGTAGAAGTAGGCTCCGTCCTGGTGGTAGTAGTCGTCGAAGGTGGCGTCTGGCTCCTGGGCTCCAGCATCTGGTTGCGACAACAAGAAAGAAAGGAAAGGGGGAAAAAGGGGGAGCAAAGCAACCGTGAGTACTCATCCAAAGTACTTGCAAGCAAGGATCTACACTACATATGCATGGGTATATGTGTAAAGGGGCAATATCGATGGACTGAACTGCAGAATGCCAGAATAAAAGGGGGATAGCTAGTCCTGTCGAAGACTACGCTTCTGGCAGCCTCCATCTTGAAGCACTAGAAGAGAGTAGTTGGTAAGTTAACCAAGTATCCACGTATAGCATAATCCTACCCGACGATCCTCTCGTCGCCACCCCGCGAGAGAGCGACCACCGGGTTATATCTGGCACTTGTAAGGGTGTGTTTTATTACGTATCCAGTTCTAGTTGTCATGAGGTCGGAATACAACTCCGGGTCGAGGGACACGGCTATTCGAATAGATAAACTTCCCTGCAGGGGTGCACCACATAACCCAACACGCTCGATCCCCTTTGGCCGGACACACTTTCCTGGGTCATGCTCGGCCTCGGAAGATCCACATATCGCAGCCCCACCTAGGCTTAACAGAGAGGTCAGCACGCCAGACTAATCCTATGCACCCTGGGGTCTGAGCTTGTCGCCCAGTGCGCTCCTGCACGTTGCGTACGCGGCCGCGAGCAGACCTAGCAACCCACTCGATCACGGCGGTTACGTCATCGCAGTACAACACGGCGCGCGCCGCTCAGTCGCTGACGTCTAGGAAGCTTCAGCTGATACCACGACGCCGGGATACCCATAACTACTCCCGCGTAGTTGGTTAGTGCGTATAGGCCAATGGCCAGACTCAGATCAAATATCCAATCTCGTTAAACGTGTTATTACGAGATCACCGCGGACAACGACCAGGGCCAGGCCCACCTCTCGCCTAGGTGGTCTCAACCTGCCCTGTCGCTCCACAACAAAGAGTCACTTAGGGGGCCGTCGAGGAGGCCAATCCTTTCAGCCCCCATTCGTGAATCACCTGCGGGTGCTCCACGAGCCAACCCGACTTTAGTATCCATCTGATGTCATATGTAATAAGTGGTATATATATATCCTCAATCGCCACCCGTGGCGAGCACGGCCCAATAATGTAGCATAGCAGACGGACGAGAATGTAGGGCCACTGATGACAAGCTAGCATCCTACACTAGGCATTTAGGATTGCAGGTAAAGGTATCAACAACAGTAGCAACAATGACAGGCTATGCAGCAGAATAGGATTAACCGAAAGCAGTAACAAGCTACACTACTCTAATGCAAGCAGTAGAGAGAAAGAATAGGCGATATCTGGTGATCAAGGGGGGGCTTGCCTGGAAGCTCTGCCGAGAAGGAGGGATCGTCAAGGGCGTAGTGGTAATCGCCAGCAGTGTCAGTAGCAGAGTCTACCGGAGAGAAGAGCCCCCCCCCCCCCCCCCCCCCCCCCCCCCCGAGAAACAGTAAAGACACGGCAATGATGCAACAGGGATGCATGACATGTCTAAACGCAACGCTAGTGTGTTATACTGCCTAACTAGGTGCATTAGTCATTTTAGGAATTTAACTGAATTTATTTTATTAAAGTCATGCACTATTTACCTGCCAGAAAACAGGCAAAAAGTTGCATGTTCAGATAGTTAGAGGCATCTGACAGGTATGGGGGTAGTGTATTTGGATTCGTCACATTTTTCTGAACATTTTTCATATATAATTTACTTTCATCGGAGTTACGGTTTAAAAGATATGAATTTCTAAAGTTTAAATGATTTTCTGGAATTATTTAATTAATTAAATCCGAATTGTCCAAAACAGTGTGGGGATGACGTCAGCATGACGTGATGCTGATGTCAGCAGTCAACAGTGCATTGACTGGGTCAAACCTGACGTGTGGGTCCAGTGGGACCCACCGGTCAGCCTCTGTTAATATAAACAGAGTTAAATTTAAACTAAACATGTTTAATTAGGTGTGGGCCCCACTAGTCAGTGGCTGATTAGTGTTTAATTAACTAATTATTTTAATTAACAGTTTTAATTAGTAATTCTATTTATTTTTAAAAACGTTTTAAATGGGGGTGGGGCCCGCATGTCAGCGACTGGGGCTAGCCCAGTCAGCACGTTGACCTGGTCAACGGGTCAAAGTGGGGCACGTGGGGCCCGTAGTCAGTGACACTGGGCGTGGGGCCCGCGGGCCACGTCGGACGGCCGCCGGAGTTGCTCCGGCGAGCCCGTTTCGCGGCGGCGCGGCTCTGGCGAGCTGCGGGTTTCGCCCACAGTGGGCCATTTGCCCCGCGGCTGGGTGCGTTCGACGGGGGAGACGAGGCCGCGTCGACTGGTGGTGAAGGGGTGGCCGGGGGGGGCACCGGAGCGGCGCCGGCGACGAGCGAGGCGGCGGCGAGCTTCGGTTGACGACGGGGATGGTGCCGTGGCGTGCAAATGAGCTCGGTTTCGCGCTAGGCATACTCTACGCACTACGGTGAGTGAGATGGGCACGGGCCCGAGGCCGTTTGGTCACCGGAGCCACGCCGGCGACGTGCTCCGCGGCGGCGTGTTCGGGTCAGAAGAGGGACGGTGTCTACGGCGCGAACGGGGGAGCGAGAGAAGAGGGGAACGGTGGCGGTGCTCACAGTGAGCCTGCAGGTGTGCAAGAGCGGGCTCGGGGAGGAGTTGCCGGAGCGAATCGAGGCGGCGAGCATCGGCGGCCGAAGGTGGAAGACGAGCTCGAGGAGGATGCTGCGGTAGCGTTCGGCTTCGGTTCCTCGGCGCAGTCGAAGCAGCGGAGCGCGGCGAAGCTTGCTGGCACAGCGGGACGGCGAGCGGGTGGCGGTGGCTACGCGGGCGGCGGAGCAACGGCGACGACCACGTCGGCCATGGCGGAGAGCGAGCGAGGGAGGGGGGAAATGAGGCGAGGGAGAGCCAGGGGGTTGCGGGAGCTGCTCTTATCCACACGCGCCGCGGGAGCGCGCTGCCGATCGGGGGAGAGGGGGGGCTAGGGTGTGCGCGCGGGGTGTTCGACAGCGGCTCGGGGTGAGCAGTGGCGCGAGGTGGGAGGAGGCGCCAGGCGGGCTGGGCCGGCCACTGTGCTGACTTAGGCCCAGCACAGTGGGCCTTTTTCCTTTTCTTCTTTTCTTTTTCTGTTTTCTGTTTTCTTTTTCTGGTTTCTCTTTTCTTTTCATTCCAAATGAGTTTTGTAAAATATGAAAACTAGTCCAATAATTACAGTGCATTATTGGCCACTGATATAAATTGGTTTTGAGTCCAAACATTTTCATATGGATTTGATTTAATTAAAAAGGCATTAAATAGTGCTGTTTTGCTGCTGTTTCTAACTTTTTGAGTCATCTAAATATTTTAGCAAACACTGCTGCTAATTTTATATTTGCCTCTGGATTATTTGCAACATGATGAGCATTTTTGTTTCTGGATTTGAACAACTTTTATTTTCACTTTTAGTTCTAATTTAAATTTGAATTGGAATTTGAACAGAGATATGTTGCTAATGATGATTAAGCACTGTTAATCATGATGACATGGCATCATCAAAAGGGTGATCACTGTAGCTTAATACAGGGGGTGTTACAGCTTGTCAAGCAGGAAAACAAGTTGGAGAAAGTCATCCCGTGAAAAACATCATGACCACGAGAAGACCGCTTGAGCTACTCCACATGGATCTTTTTGGTCCCAATGCCTACAAGAGTCTCGGTGGTAACTCGTTCAGTTTAGTCATTGTTGATGATTTTTCAAGATTTATGTGGGTGTTCTTTCTTGATGATAAATCGCAGGTCCAAAAAATCTTCAAGAACTTCGCTAGGAAGGCCCAAAATCAATTTGGAGTGAAGATCAAGAAGGTTCGGAGCGACAACGGAACGGAGTTCAAGAACTCCAATGCAGATACCCTTCTTGACGAAGAAGGGATTTCACATGAGTTCTCGGCTACGTACACACCTCAACAAAATGGAGTTGTTGAGAGGAAGAACCGGACACTTATTGAGATGGCGAGAACGATGCTTGATGAATACAAGATGCCAAGACATTTTTGGGCGGAAGCGGTTGAGACAGCTTGTCATGCTACAAATCGACTATATCTTCACAAGCTTCTCGGCAAGACGGCATACGAGCTTCTCACCGGAGACAAAGATCCTTCGGAAGCAATCCAAGACTTGTCTATTGGCAAGATTCGCCCAACGGAGGTGAAGGAGAGTACCTCGTCCGTTCAAGTGGAAGCCTCAACTTCACAACAAGGTGAACCACAAGTTGACTTGGAGGCATCCACAAGTGGAACATGTCAAGATGAAGGAAACGAGGAAGTACAACAAGATGAACCTCATCGACCTCCTTCTCCACCTCCACAAGAGAACAACAACGCCAACAACAATGAAGAAGGACAAGAAGAAGAAGAAGAAGACAATGAAGAGGATGTTCCACCCCGACCCAAACAAAAGCTCTCACGAGTTAGAGCAAGAGTCTCAAGAGATCATCCCGTCAAACAAATCCTTGATGATATTCAAACCGGGAGAATTACTCGCTCTAAAACCCGTTTGGCTAATTTTTGTGAACATTACTCATTAATTTCTAGTATTGAACCTATGAAGGTTGAAGAAGCTCTTGATGATCCAGATTGGGTGAACGCTATGCATGAAGAGCTACAAAATTTCGAGAGGAATCAAGTATGGACATTGGTTGAAAAGCCGGACGACAAGCACGATGTCATTGGAACCAAATGGGTGTTTTGGAATAAGCAAGATGATGATGGACAAGTTGTACACAATAAGGCCCGTCTCGTCGCCCAAGGCTACACTCAAGTCGAAGGTATGGACTATGGTGAGACTTATGCCCCCGTTGCTAGACTTGAGTCCATACGCATCTTACTTGCTTATGCCAATCATCATGATATCACCTTATACCAAATGGACATTGAAAGTGCTTTTCTAAATGGTGAAATTGAGGAGGAAGTTTATGTTAAACAACCTCCCGGCTTTGTTAATCCTAAGAAACCCGATCATGTTTACAAACTTCACAAAGCTCTTTATGGTCTTAAACAAGCTCCTAGAGCATGGTATAAATGCTTGACCAAGTTTCTTATTGAAAAAGGCTTTGAAATTGGGAAGATTGATTCTACACTTTTTACTAAAAGGGTTAATGGTGAATTATTTGTGTGCCAAATTTATGTGGATGATATTATATTTGGTTCGACTAACCCTCATTTTAGTGAAAAGTTTGGAAGGCTAATGTCGGAGAAGTTTGAGATGTCTATAATGAGTGAACTAAAATTCTTTCTTGGTTTGCAAATCAAGCAAACTAAGGAAGGTACCTTTGTTTCTCAAACAAAGTATACCAAGGACCTTTTCAAGAAGTTCAACATGCAAGAAAGCAAAGGTATGAAAACACCCATGCCTACTAGTGGACATCTTGACTTGACTAAGGATGGCAAATCGGTTGACCAAAAGGTTTACCGCTCTATGATTGGTTCATTGTTATATCTATGTGCCTCCCGTCCCGATATTATGCTAAGTGTGTGCATGTGTGCACGATATCAAGCGCCCCCTAAAGAATGTCATCTTAAGGCTGTGAAAAGAATAGTGAGATACTTAATTCATACACCAAACTTTGGCATTTGGTATCCTAAGAGGTCTTCTTTTGATCTTGTTGGTTACTCCGATTCGGACTATGCCGGTGACAAGGTTGATAGAAAGTCCACTTCGGGTACTTGTCAATTTCTTGGTAGATCTCTTGTTTCTTGGTCCTCCAAGAAACAAAACTCGGTATCCTTATCCACCGCCGAAGCGGAATACATTGCCGCCGGGTCATGTTGTGCTTAATTACTTTGGATGACCCAAACCCTTCAGGATTATGGGATACATGTGAAACATGTTCCATTGCTTTGTGATAATGAGAGTGCTATTAAGATTGCTCATAATCCTGTGCAACATTCTCGAACTAAGCATATTGAAGTTCGTCATCATTTCATTCAAGATCATGTTGCTAAAGGAGACATCAATCTTAAGCATGTTCGTACCGATAAGCAACTGGCGGATATATTCACCAAATCGCTTGATGAGAAAGTATTTTGCCGTTTGAGAGGTGAATTGAACATCATTGATGCCACAAACTTGGAGTAGAAACTCCATTTGGATACATACAAGGCATGAGCCTTTTATAACTAATCCTTGATATTTCTCTTATGATAATGATCATATGTCTTGGATCTATATTGGTACCCTTGCATGTTATCTAACCCTTGTAGGTACTTGGATGAGCCCAAATCTATGAGATTGCAAGCCACTCACATTTTGAGCAATCTCTACATCACCAAGTTCCTACTACATGGTTGTTGAATACAAGGAAGCATGAACCCACTCAACATATCCTTTGACAATTTCTATATATCAAAATTATTTGGTATCAAGTCTCATGATTGTCATTTTGGATACACAAGTGCTTTTCCTTGCAAAACTAACACATGTAGGAAGATGAACTCAAACTACAAGTGGTGCTCCCAACTCTTGATGAGCTACATCAACCTTGAGCACTCAACACAAGCTCAACTACATGATCAACATCAACACCACAACCCAAGGTATGTCATTCCATCTTAGAGAAGCTTTGTTCCAAGTCATGGGACAAAGCAACTCAACAAGATGTGAATACATCAAAATGCTTAAACGAAAAATGGTAACCCCATTTTGAGCTTAAACGATGAGTATGACCTATGATCAAGTGATCTCACTTGACTCCTAAGTCAATATACTCTAACATAGGTGACTTTGTCACCGACCCCTTCTAGATGAAGGTCTCTAGTGTTTCTTTCTTCACTTACTTTGTGTTCTTGCAAAAAAAACTTCATCTAGATCTCTTTTCTGTTTTTCCTTCTATATCAAATTCCTTGCAAATCTTTCAGTTAATTCATTGCAAATCCTTGTGAGTTTTTATTTGCCTAGTGAGCTGAGTTGGCAATTTTTTTACTCTGCATTGAAGTCGGACGCACCGATCCAAGCCTATCGGCTAGACCGAACTACAAGAATATCTTGAAGATAGTTCATTGGTACAACCGACGAGGACTAACCCGGTCTGACCGATATGCATCATCCATGACACTGCCAACTCGGTGTCACCGATGGAAATAGGTCAGCGTTACCGATTTCACTGCTGAGAAAACTTTTTGCCATTGCATATTTCATTTCTTCTCCAGCTCCACTTGATGATTCTTATCCTCTACCCGCATCTCAAGCTACACACTGCTTTGTAGTGTCTCTCTAGGACCAAACCTATTGCTCAAATTCCTGAAGAAACCCTTCTTGAAAATTGATGTCAAAGGGGGAGAGAGAGAACATCAAAAGCTTAATCAAAGCTTATCAGAGAGAGAGCATCAAAGCCTCTTCTAAAAAGATGCACACTTACAAAGAGGAGAGAAGTCACATGTCTTTTTGAGGGGAAAGACATGTTAATATTTGGTTGATCTTAGCTATTGCAAACATTTGTGTTGCTTTGCATCATTTCCTGCTCTGATTTTTCTTTCTTGCTCTGATTTTCTCTTACCCTACCTTCTCCTATTCAATTTCAGAATTCAGGGGGAGAAAGAGTCCATATCTAGGGAAGAAAATCTCTAGAATTCATTGCATATCTTTAATCTTTGGGGACATGTCTATATCCAGATGAAGTACTAAGTACTCACCCATTACATGTCATCCCAGTCTTGGTACTCTTGTGGTTTCCTGAAATTGCCTTGTTCAGAGTGTTCTTGTGTTATCTAACCTTGTTTTCTCAAGTTCACCTCTTCCAAAGCCATCTCAAGACCACAAGGTAAGTATATGCATCACACTCATGTGCATGATGATCTCTTGCTGATGTACATATTGTTTGCAAGAAGGATTCATGAACATGAAGGTACACTTCTCTTTATCTACATCATTTGCTCTGATGCATATAGCCAAGATACATGTAACTCTTTGCTTGCTCTGTCATGCTTATGCATTCACATGTTATTATGTTCCATTCTTACATGATTGCATACATATAGGGGGAGCCTATTCATGTTACATGTCTTTCCAAAGCTTTACTTGTTACTCTTCATATCGTTTATCTAAAGCTTTGATGTATGTTGTCATCAATTACCAAAAAGGGGGAGATTAAAAGCACAAGTGCTCCCTGGGTGATTTTGGTAATTAATGTCAACATATCTCTGGTTGGACTAATACCTTTACCTAATGTATTTCAGATTAGTTCAACAATGGCATGGCAAGGACAAGAGGATGTGGAACCCCTTCAAAATGCTAAGGAGAAAGATTGGCAAAAGCTCAAGACTCTTTATTTTCATTTTAGTGATCCAAGATCACATTGAGTCCATAGGAAAGCCAATAATCTTAAAAGGGGATGAGGTGTTGCTTAATGGTCTACTTGCTCAAGTGCTTAGTGATATTGCTCCAAAACCCTCAACCACTTTCTCATTTCCACATATGTCCAAAACCCAAAGTCAAACTCGGCCCCACCGATTTGATCTATCCGGCGCCACCGAGTTCTGTTGACATAGCCACTGCCAGAAACCCTAGACAATTCGGTCACACCGATACGGATCTCGCTCTCACCGAGATGGCCCTGCAAACTCTCTGTTTCCCTTTGTAACATTTCGGTCTCACTGAGATGAGCGACCGGTCCCACCGAGTTTGCTTGACCAACTCTCTGTTTGCTCATTGCTGAAATCGGTCTCACCGAGTTCAAGCATTCGGCTTCACCGAGATGAGGTTTTGCCCTAGCCCTAGCACATCGGTCCCACCGAGTTGATCATGTCGGTCCCACCGAGATTCCTAACGTTCACATTTTGAACTAAATCGGTCTCACCGAATTCTTCTATTTGGTCTGACCGAGTTGGGTCAAATGTGTGTAACGGTTGGATTTTGTGTGGAGGCTATATATACCCCTCGACCCCCTTCTCCATTTAGGAGAGAGCCATCAGAACGTGCCTACACTTCCACTACTCATTTTCTGAGAGAGAACCACCTACTCATGTGTTGAGACCAAGACATTCCAATCCAACCACAAGAATCTTGATCTCTAGCCTTCCCCAAGTTGCTTTCCACTCAAATTATCTTTCCACCATAGCCAAATCTGTGTGAGAGAGAGTTGAGTGTTGGGAAGACTATCATTTCAAGCACAAGAGCAAGGAGTTCATCATCAACACACCATCTATTACCTTTTGGAGAGTGGTATCTCCTAGATTGGTTAGGTGTCATTTGGGAGCCTCCGACAAGATTGTGGAGTTGAACCAAGGAGTTTGTAAGGGCAAGTAGATCACCTACTTCGTGAAGATCTACCCGAGTGAGGCAAGTCATTCGTGGGCGATGGCCATGGTGGGATAGACAAGGTTGCTTCTTAGTGAACCCTTCATGGGTGGAGCCCTCCGTGGACTCGCGCAACCGTTACCCTTTGTGGGTTGAAGTATCCATCAACGTGGATGTACGATAGCACCACCTATCGGAACCACGCCAAAAATCTCCGTGTCTACATTGCGTTTGCACACTCCAATCCCATCCCTTTACTTTCTCGCAATTTGCATGCTTTACTATTTCCGCTGCTCATACTCTTGCCATGCTTGATTGAAATGTATTGTGAATGCTTAACCTTGTGCTAAAACTCCACCTCAACTTCAAGAAATTAAAAACTGCTACTTGTGCTTGTTGAGGGTCTAATCACCCCCCTCTAGACACCTCTTCTCGATCCTTTCAACTGTTAATAAGTACATTCAATTGTGGTTAATATTTAATTTA